>ML781311.1:342286-368512 GCA_009831015.1 Picea engelmannii | reverse complement strand
TATCACACCCATCCCGAAGCGGCATCATGTTACCACTAAAATGAAAAAAAAAAACATTGATGCCAATTCTAAATGTGGAAATAACACACACACATGACATTCAATATTATGCAATGATAAATGCTAATTAAAAACATAAATGCAAGTACATAAATAAGCATAGGGGAAAATAAATGCATTCAACCTTATAACATGAATAAACACAATAGATAAAGATACTCATCTTATGAAATATGAAACATGTTGCAAAGAATATAAGTTCCTCCCAATCATACAATTTTTGTTCTAGTTCTCATCAACAAGTAACCAAAACATTGGGGCTATGAATCCACAAGATACGATGGTCCCTAAGGCTGGATAAAGTACTCTCAATAGTTAATCCCCGCAACTAATTCCAGTCCACTAGCTCTCTTCCCCATAAGCTATACAACTTGGGGATGAGAGCCCCCTTCATTTCTCACAGTTCCTCAGAAATTCCGACTCCCCTCCAGGGATTTCAACATAGTTTGGATAGGAAATCTCTCTACTAGGACCTCAAGAATTCTATACCTACAAGAAAAATTTGCACAACAGTAAAACAATTGTTTCTCTTGACAATTTTCGAACATAATCTTGTTCATAGGCATGCAACCTCTCTTTCCATGAAATTAAATGTCCAAGTAGCCACCATACATTCCCACTATGAATTCCTTGAATCTTCAACTCTCAAAACTCTATTGTTGTCCAAAATTCCGCATGCAAAAGTATCCCTCCATGCAAAAATATGAATGACTAGTTCTTCCCTCTACCCATACAAATTTCCTCTCTTTTCCCAAGATAGTTGAATTCACACTCTTCCCAATGTTGATTTTACTTCAACCCGATGATTCCAATAACTATGGGATGTGACTTCTACACCCACCCTCTTATATGAGTTTAACGATTTTCTTTGAGAAAAATAAGTCATAAAATGGAAGGTTCATACTAAGGTTAATTTAGAAAGAAAAGTGTTTGGATTTAATGGACATGGGTAAAATATCCCCTTGGATCCCTTTCCTCTCTTGTGGAAACCAGGTCCCCAAATATTTGTCTATGTCCAACTATAATAGGTGATACATTTTATTTATATATTCAATTTACATCATTTTCATATTACATTGCATGGTCCTCGGCCATACATTTCAATTGCAATATACATCGCTAGTTTGAGGTTTGAAAATAGGGATGTTACATTCCCCTCCCCCTACAAATTATATGTTTCTTAGTGCACATAACCATATAATTTAAAACATGAAAAAATATTACATCAAAATGCTTGATAATTTTTTAACTTAATGACTCACAGAACAATTCCAACCAACAAATCTCTTTTCCCCTGAACCCACACATTGCTTGGATAGGAAATATCATACTTGTGGATCTATGAAATTCAATTTTCAAAATGGACTCTTCCTTCGTGTATGTACAAATGTACATTTAAATTTATTCAAAATTTGAAAAAACATTGGGGGTATGATTCCTACGTGGCTTCCTTGTGCTCACACATAACATATTCAGGATCGTAGTAGATCTATTGAACCTTTACAAGTCGATGGATTTTTCATAAGAAAATTGAATTTACGATCCAAGATGTTCACTGGTTCCACCCAGAAATCCCCTTCAAGTTCCACCTGGATCACAGTCCAATCAATCACATGATTAGGATCATGTATAATTTTTTTTAATTAAGACACATGGAACACGTTATAATTTCCCATGGATGTGGGTAATGCTAGAATGTATGCAACTAACCCTACCTTTTCTAATATCTCAAAAGGCCCACAATATTTCATTTCCAACTTTGGGAAACTTCCCAATTTCAATGAGCTTCTCTTGGACTTAACTTTTAAAAACACACACTCTCCCACTTTAAATTATATATGTGTCATTATTTTGTTGGCATAGATCTTCTGCCTATCTTGTGCAACATTCATTATTTTTCTAATATTTACCAATTTGTTCTTCCATTTACCTTAAAAAATTTGTCCCAATCATGGCTATATATGCTAGGTTATCCCAACTTACTGGTGTGTTGCATTTTGTTCCATACAATGCTTCAAATAGACTAATGCTAAATAAATCATGATATCGATTATTGTAAGAAAACTCAACTAAATGGATATAGTCCTCCCACCTAGAAGGCTTGTCCATTACATACATTATCAACATTTCTTTAATTATCTATTTTATTCTTTTTGTCTACCCATCTCAATCTAGATGATAGTTTTTGCTGAAACTCAGATTTGTCCCAATTCCTTTAAATAACCCCTTCAAGATATTTGATGTGAACTTGAGATCTCTCTCAAAAACAATTTCCTTAGGCACACCATGTAATTGAGCAATTTGTTTCATATAAATTTATGCAATATTGGTTTCCTTATGAGTTACTTTCATAAGAATGAAATGTGCAACCTTTGTAATGTTTTTCACCACTACCATAATGGAATTGTGTTTCCTTTTTGTTCAAGCCAATTTGGTAATGAAATCAATAGTAACAACTTCAAATTTCCATTCTGTAATGGGAAATAGCTGCAACAATCTTACTTAATTCTTGCACTCATCCTTTACCTTCTAACATTCCATGCATCAAGCCAGATAATCGATGACATATGTATTCATGCCAAGACAAAAATGTTGTCCTCTTACAATTGTAATATTTTTATAGTATCCTGGATGTCCAATAGATGGCATAGTGTGCATCTCCTTTAAAACCAAGTTTCTCAATTCCTGAGAATTGGGAACATAAACATTGTTTCAGAATAGGAGGATTGCATCTTTGTAACATCCCGCTCTTGTGTGCATTGAGCGAACTTATTCTCTGAGGACACTTGCTCACAAGTGGTCCAGATTATTATACTTTTGAGCATTTGATTATGATTATGAGGCTTTATGAATTGATGACATATTATTTTGATGCATTGACATAGACATGTGCTATTGACTCGGTTTTCCCTGACTGTGAAGGATTTTGGACCCCGAGGATGCAGAGGCATCGATGCGAACCCTTGGACTTTGGATCGAGTCAGGGAGTGGACTATTGGGTTTTGATTTTTGTATATATGACATTGTGCATATGATTAGATGATATGATTATGAATATGTTCTCACATGATTCATTGATGATGCACGTTGGTGATAGCTTGCTAACCAGACTCACACGGGGGAGTAGAGGGGCCACACATGACTACCAGATATGTTGAGGGAAAGGTGTGGACAACATCCCTGCCACAGCCTACTAGAACTCTCACCATGGCTCGAACTGTAGGCTAACAACTACCTAGTTCGAGAAGACCCATGATGTCGTGAGGGCTGACTGCAATAGTGGCTCACAATGATTCTAAGGAGCACGCAATAAGGTAGGGGACTTGTTCTTTAGTGGCCTTGAGTGTCCCACAGGATCACATAACGAAGTATTGACTCCAGGGGTTTTTGATGTCTACCAAGTTAATCAAGAGGCGAGTGTCACCCTTGGAGCACGCAGTGCGTCTTGAAGGGCATGTTCCAGAAGGGAAACAAATTGAGGCGAGTGGTGCCCTTGGAGCATGTAGTGCGTCATGAAGGGCACGTCGCACAAGGGAAACAAAATGGGTCAAGTGGCACCCTTGGAGAACCTAGTGCGTCCTGAAGGGCACGTCATGTTGGATAATAATAAATTAATAACCTGTATGGCCTTAGAATGAATACTGTGATGAGGAAGATTTAAAACAAATTCCCTAGTAAAATGTCGCCCAACCTAGGAAATTAAATTCTAGGTCTAAGAGATACTTGTGATAAAAATAAAAATATATGATTATATAACAATAAAAAAATAAATAATAATAACAATGATAATCATAATTAACCATGTGACGAGAAAGGGGTAAGCAATTATTTTATAAAAAAAAAACTTTTTGGGGATAAAATTTAAAAAGGGGATATAATTGTTTTGTCTCATATGTTAATTAAAAATTTATTAATTAAAAAGGGAAGAGGGAAAATGTTAATTTTCTACACCTTCCAATTTGAGTTGTAAAATGAAAAGGGAAAGAGGGAAATTTAAAAGATTTAGGAAACTAGGAAAAAGTGGGAAACATAAAAAGAAAGGGGAAACACAAGGAAAAAAATGCAGAAAGTCTAACTTAGTAAGGTATCTAGCATTTAAGAACTTTCTAAATTAAACTTAACTAGTAATTTAGTAAGGGGGAAAGCCATTAAAACATGTAAGGGAATATGGAGACACCTAGGAGAGATTCTAGGAATGATTTTAGGTGGGTGAGGGAAATAGGGGTAATTAATTAATTAAGGAAATTAATTTATGGTGCAATGAAGGGGATGGGTGACACATGTACGAGGATGATTATTATGAATTTAATTATTGAACAATAAATTAAAAGGGATTTTGGGAAAGTAATGGACTTAGAAAAATCTATATAAAGGAGGGAGGAGGAGGAGGATGGATCTCTTCTGTTATGTGTAACGTTACGCTGCAGAATTTTAGACTTGACTAACTTATCTTGTGGGAGTTGGGATACCTAGCTCGGTGAGGAGTGGTAGCTCGGACTTGCAAGGCGAGATGGGAGGTACCTGATTCTCTGGTTAGTGTGTGTGGCCCCTTTGCATCTCGTGGGGCTAAGGGGGAAGAAGAGTACCCCTAGCATTGGTTGGGAGGTATCGGTGAAGTCTCATCGATTGACAAGATTAAGCAGCATAGAGAGCGCGGGACAACAACTCAGAGCAGGATACTTGGGATACGGTACACGTTCTTTATTTTTGCATGGTAGATTATTAGTATACTTTACGCTCTTCGCTTGTATGTTTAATTGGGTAAATAAAATGATTGACTTATCATTTTAATTGATGACTGATTTTCCCCATAGCCTTAAGCTCGTAGATGATTATTCCCTTGGATTTCGATCCCTGCATGTCTTGACCGTCCTATGGTTTTATTGATTTGTGATGATTTGTGGTTTATATTGTTTTTTTCCTTTGTCCCTATCTCATCAGTCCAAGCCTGAGCAGTCAGCTAGGAGCTTGATCTACGGTTGTCACTTCGGTGTTAATAGACCTATGGATCTAAACACCCTGCTTTTTTGTGTGTGGATGGTGAGCGAAGGATGTTCTTGCCAACTGTCTATCCCTGTGGATTGTTCTTGGCTAATTGATGATCATTTCACCTAATTGTGTTGAGTAATTTCGTTGTGGTTATCACTCCTACCCCCAAATTTTATTCTCTGGATTTTACTCTTTGTGCTTGAATCTTATGGACTGCATTTTGTCTACCGAATGACGGTGTTTTAATACCTTCATTCCTCTGCATTTTACTTACATCTTGAAGGTGGAATACTTTTATCTTTTGCTCTGTTCGACTCCTTGAAAACTGGCTAATGCTCGCTCTGCAAATTAATTCATTGAATGAAATTTCCTTCTTTGCAATTTCAACTTATTCAACCATGATTTTTTCCCTGTGCTTCTCCACCCTCTGGTTAGCATTCTCCCTCTGTAGTTTACATCACTTTGATAGCATAATTTTTCCTGGTAAAGTCAGTGATTTACTACTCTGAAGGCAAATGTAATATGCATTTATTTAATGCTTGGGTCTGTAAAATCCCTCTGCAGGTTACATTACCTTGATAGCAAATTTTTCTTGGTAAAGTCAGCGATTCACTACTCTGAAGGCGAATGTAATCTGCGTTTTTTTTAATGCTTGAGTCTGTAAAATCCTTCAACGATTGATACTTGAGGGCAAATGCAATTTGTGTTTTTGTGTGTTTTGGTCAAGTTTTAATATCGCAGATGACAATGAAGGAATTTAAGTTATTAATAGTAGCGTTTTCATATTATAGACTATTGTCTTTAATTTTAAGAACAAGGATTTATTTATGCAGCAAGTTTATAATTATGCAGAGATATCACCGTTGACAGTTAATATTAGACAACTTTTTCATTTTAATTTTTCTATGTACTGGGCTTGATTGGCAGCGTTATAGTCTAACAGATATGAACAATTATGGATACGATTGCTTGCATGTAAACTGTGCTGACATGGGTAGAGATTTTGATGAGTTGCCTAAATTTAAGTTATTAACCTCTGCTTATTAATTATATATGTATTCTGTGCTTGCTGCAACCATTTTAAATTTAATTTATTTTCCCATGTCAAACATTTTCAGACTGTGTGTGTATTTGTATCACCTCACGTGCATGATCTTAAGCATGCCTCATGTCAAGGAAAAACTAATCGTTAGTGAATTTAGTGGTAAATTATGGATACTCATGCATTTTCAATTATTTAATTCTCACTACAATCTAAGACCCTACCCAAATGCTTAAGAGTAAGATGATTATCATCGATTTCTTCTACAATTCTGAAACATTTCGATAGGACAATTGAACTTTGGCTTTTCACCTAGTGAAGGAAATTTTTCCAGAAGAGGTGTTTTGGAAGATTTGAAGTGGTTCAAGATTTAATACTCTAAATCTCTTCCCATGACAATCTTTTACACAAGCATTCCTTGGTGCATGAGAATTTCCTCTTTCAAGAGTTCAAGCGGTTGCAATTTAAAGAGTAATTCGATTCGTTCATGTGTACACGAATCATTTGAGGTACGCTTTACTGAAGATCAATTATAATACACATAGAAGGTTCATTGACAATGTATTATGAACCTGTGGAATTAAATTATGTTTCATAAGATAATACACATGGATTGTATCCTCCTCTTGGCTTCTTGTTAACAAGACAAGATTATTCAAGACTGGCAACAAGGATCCTTTTTGATATCACACTAGTTAGGAAAGTTTGGGAATGATCCTTCTTGTGCATATTCGTTCTGTTGAATCCTTAAATCCTTTAATCCTGCCCATGAATTTTGTTTCTGGTTATCGTTTTGTTCAGGCCCTTACACCATTATTTGCTCTGGTAATTTCTTATTATCTTTTTATGGATACCCTATTTGGTTGGGAGTGCTTCAAGAACTTTCTTGGAGGGATGATTTATATATTTAGAAAGCACTTATAGACATTTAAAATTTATTTTAATTTATTATATTTCACTATTTCTAGTCTACCCATTAATCTGCAACTGCACTCCTATCACTGGAACATGAATTTCTTGGTACAATTTTATTTATATTTTTCATTTTAAGGGAACCAATTTACAAGAATCTGATTTTTAATCTCTGTTATCTTAATTTTAAATCTCTTTTATCTCAAGCACTTGCGTATGAATTTATTTATGACCCATTTAGGTAGTTTTGAGATGTGTTCCTAATATGGGTAGTCTTCCTATAAGTTCTTACGGATCTTCGTGCGTAGGTTTATCTTGAGTCCTTGGTCCTAATAGGTCAAGTTGCACTAGGGTAATTGTTGCACCTATCGCCTGGGGACGACATGATTCCTGATGAGGGTATCATGGTGCGCCCTATTGGATAGAGGCGATGACCACTTGGCCAAAGTTTGTGCTTCCAGTGGTGGGTTGTTGATCGTGGTAAGTTCATGTTGGCACTTGGGTTGTAACTCCTTCAAGCCTTTGGTTGTGCACCGTCGAGGTCCTAGTTAAATGGCCGTCAAGGTCATTGCATTGGTATGGGGGTGTTGTCCCTTATCTTGTAGGCATGGTCATGTTTGTGTCGAGCGGGTAGTCATTTCTCCTTGTTGTTTTATGCATGTTTCAGTCAGTTTCCCTGGTGCCAATGCGTGGAGTCATAGTTTTATGTTGTTGGATCTTTGTGCATGAGTTCTTTATCTAGGCATGGTTAAATGTGTCATCGTTTACTTCCTTCCTAATAAAAAATAAAAATAAAAAAATGCACCTTGCTTCGCTTGGATTCGTAACGACGAGGTCACTACATACTGTATCAGTGCGGGGGGTTTAACCTATGACTTAGGATCACTACAACTTTCATTGATATGATATTTGATTATAATGTTTCTAATTAAGTTGACTTGTTTCGTGCAGGTAATCATGGTTAGAGGACATCGTAGAGGCAGACAATGGGGTATTAGGGGAGGAGGCGTGATGCCTCCAACAACATCCATGCCTAAGGGATCCAACCCCTAGGGAGACAAACAGGTTTTTAGATAGGAGAATATAGTGGTGGGTGATGTGGTTGGGATGATGAGGTATTTCCAACAGATATCTAAGGCACTGATCGACCATTTGGACAGAGAGGAGGCCAAGGCACCGGCACACCCTGAGGGTCCACCACACGCTCCGGCTGGTCATGGTAGCATCCACCGCGAACTCGAGAAGGTCAATATTCCTGAGTTCTTTTGGTTCCCCAAATGGCATAGACGTCGAGTCATGGCTAGATAATATGGTGATGTGCTTTTCACTTTGCGACTATACCTCCAACATGAAGGTCTGCATGGCAATATTTCAACTTTCGAGGAGTGCTCTTCTATGGTGGAAGACGCTCCTGCCGTAATTGAACATGGCTGTCGAAGACGTGTCATGGGAAATGTTTGTGGAATGGTTTCGATAGAGGTACCTATAAGAGTAATTCATTGAGCATTATCTTAACGAGTTCAACGCCTTACGACAGGGCGGTCGTATGGTGCCTGAGTACGAGGCCCGTTTTATGGAGTTGCTTCAGTATGCTCGACATCTTAATACTAAGAAATTTAAGATCAACAGGTTCATGTTTGGCCTTAATGACAACATACGTGCAAAGGTTAGGACTCTGATGCCTTAAATCTTGCATGTTGCTGTCCAAAAGGGCCTCATAGTAGAGGAGGATCTTATCAATGGGGACTATAGTAGGACTCTAGCGAGACCAGCAGGGTAGGTGTCATCTGGTGTGCAGTAGCATCAAACACCAGATAGACATACGCCAAGATATCATGGCTTCCAGAGGGGATCCACTTTCACTATACCTTGGCGAGTGACACCTCAACAACAAACTCCTTATCGAGGACCATCACATCAACAGCAACATCGACCGCAGTAGCAATAGTTTATGCCTATTCAGTAGAACAAACCAGGATTCTAGGTCGGCGGGTCGTTAGCTTATACTTTGGGTACTAAGAGTACTTGACCGAAAAAGGGGTGTTGGACGTGTGGGAAGCCACACTACCCATGCGACTTCCCAGTGGAGAGGACTAGAGTGTCTAGATTAGCTGGACCCACTACCATGGGAGATTTTGGCAAGGCCCATCGGACTCATGCAGTGATGAATAAACGCTAGGCAAAGCACCAGTCGACTGTTCTCAAGACATCTCGTACTATTGACCAGACCCTTAGTATTTTGATAGATCTTGGTTCTATCAATATTTTCATTTATGGTGCAGTGCTAAAAAGGATTAAGGTAAAGGCAATTGAACAGGATGAGTTTAGCTTCGTAGAGATGGATTATGGAGCCAAACAGAAGGTCAGAGGAAAGGTTACATGCTATACCCTTAACCTGGGAGAGTTTGTCACTAGGGCCAACCTATATGTTACGATCTTAGGATATTATGATGTCGTGATCGATATGGACTAGTTGGAATCGCATGAGGCGATACTCAACTGTAATATGAAATTGTTGAGCGTGGTCGATGATGAGGGACAAAGACATGT
The DNA here is from genome assembly GCA_009831015.1 of Picea engelmannii. Lineage (NCBI taxonomy): Eukaryota > Viridiplantae > Streptophyta > Pinopsida > Pinales > Pinaceae > Picea > Picea engelmannii. Next base: position 358,959 of record ML781311.1, on the reverse strand, counting down.
GATTGTAGGAAGGAGCCAGGGATTTTCTCTAAGGTTCATCTCTTCCTTGCAGCTATGGAAGAGCATGTGCAAGGGATGTAAGCTTTATGCGATCCTTAAATTAAAGGAAAAGGGAGTAGCGGAAGGTCTAGAACACCTTCCAGTGGTAAGAGAGTTTTCATAAGTCTTTCCAGAGGAGTTACCTGTCATTTCGTCAGAGAGGGAATTGGAGTTTACCATAGACCTAAAACTGGGGACTGAACCGATAACTAGAACGCCTTATCGGATGTCGACCCCAAAGTTACAGGATTTGAGAATGCAATTGAAAGAATTGTTGGACCTGGGATTGATAAGTCCAAGTGTGTCACCATGGGGTGCGCCTGTTATTTTAATACGAAAGTAGGATGGGTCATGGAGGATCTTCATTGACTACCGTCAATTGAACAAGGAAATGATCAAGGATCAGTATCCGTTGCCAAGGATTGATGATTTGTTCAATCAGATGAAGGGTGCGACAGTGTTCTCAAATATCAATTTGTGATAAGGATATCACCAGTTACGGATTAAGGAGGATGACATCCCTAAGACCGCCTTTAAGATGAGGTTTGGGCATTACGAGTTCATTGTTTTACCATTTGGACTAACAAATGCTCTAGGGGTATTTATGAGTTTCATGAATGGGGTGTTCCACGAGTACTTGGACAAGTTCATCCAAGTATTCATTGACGATATTTTGATTTACTCTCGGATGATGGAGGATCATGAAGAGCACTTGTGCTTGGTACTACATTGTCTACGAGAGAAAACATTGTATGGGAAGTTGTCCAAATGATCATTTCATCAATCGAAGGTTCACTACTTAGAGCATGTCATCTTCGGTGAAGGTTTCACCATGGATCCAACAAAGGTCGAGGCTATTATGAAATGTCCTGCACCGACGAATGTCCCAGAAGTGCGTAGCTTCATGGGTTTAGTAGGACACTATCAACGATTCATCGAGGGATTTTCAAAAATAGAAAATCCGATCATGGAATTACAGAATAAGAACACGAAGTTTGCTTGGACCGAGAAATGTGTGGAAGCATTTCAGAGGCTCAATGAATTGTTGAAAAAAACACCGATACTAAAGGTCCCTGACATGGACGCGAACTTCTTGGTATGCACTGACGCATCCAAGGAAGGCTTAGATGGAGTCTTGAAGCAAGACGGTTGAATGATCTCTTACATCTCAAGGAAACTTAGAAGGCATGAGGAAAACTATGCGACACACAATTTGGTGTTGTTAGCCATTGTGTATACCTTGAAGGTTTGGAGACACTACCTTGTTGGATGAAAATTTGAACTAAATATGGATCACTATGGACTACATCACATCTGTACGCAAAGCGACCAGAACACGCGACAATGACGTTGGTCGGAACTGCTTAGTGAGTACGATTTCAAGATTTCTTACATAAAAGGAATAGTGAACTGAGTGGCGGATGCATTGAGTCAGAGACCACACATCCTTTCAGTGTTTCCTCTTTGGACGAATCTTCATGAAAAGATTCTAACTTTACAACGCGACGATGACTGGTACAAAGAGGTCAAGGTTTTTATCGGACAAAACACAATGATGGTACCAATATTTCAAGCATTTACGTTTGATGATGATGGATTATTGAGGTTTAACAATTGGATTTATGTACCACAAAACAATGAGTTGAGGAAATTGATCCTAAACAGGGCTCATAGAGCAGTATACATGGCTCACCCGGGAGTCACGAAGATGAGGGCAGACCTTAAACCCTTATTCTTTTGGAAAGGAATGAAGGTAGACATAGTCAACTATGTGGCCAGATGTCTAGAATGTTAGCAGGTAAAGGCCGAACATAGACATCCAACAAGATTACTACAACCACATGCTATTCCATAATCGAACTGGGAGGTTATTTCGATGGACTTTCTTGTTGGATTGCCACTGACGGCAAGGAGACAAGATTCGATTTTCGTAGTAGTTGACAATCTGACGAAGAGTGCTCATTTTATTCCTATGCGTATGATGTATCAAGCACCTGACGTAGCTAGAGTTTTCATCAGTTAGATTCTAAGGCTGCATGGCATGCCTAAGAGGATTATATCCAATCGGGGATCGGTGTTTACTGGACGATTTTGGACTAGTTTCCAAGAGGCCTTGGGAACCCAACTCAACTTTAGTACTTTGTATCACCCAGAGACTGACGGGAAGACCAAACAAATGAACCAGACCTTGGAGGACATGTTGCTCATGTACATGATGGACCAACAAAATCGTTGGGAAGAATTCTTGCCACTGGTATAATTCGCTTATAACAACAGTTACCAAAGCACCATTAAGATGGCGCCTTTTGAGTTTCTTTATGGGCGACTGTGTTAGATGTCTTTGAGTTGGGATCGTCTTGAGGATAGGGTCCTGGTGGGACTAGAAGTGATCCAAGAAATGGAAGAGAAAATGAAAGCAATAGTACAAAGGATTAAAGAAGCGTAGGATCAATAGAAGAGTTATGTTGATGCACACTGTATCGACTGTAGTTATGAGGTTGGCAATTGAGTGTTCTTCTGGGTAAAACCACATAAGAGTTCGATCAAGTTTGGAAAGGGAGCTAAAATCTCTCATAATTTTGTGGGACCTTTTGATATTTTGGAGGGGAAGGGGCCTGTCACCTATCGACTAGCCTTGCCTGATTCCTTGAGGTGTATGCACGATGTTTTTCATGTATCTGTTTTGAGACATTATATTAGTGATCCTACACATGTTATTGACATGAGTTCTTTGGAGGTATCGGATGAGGGGGTGTTCATGGATGAGCCGATATGCATATTGGATCATCGCGTTTGAAAACTACGATGTCGAACAGTAGATCAGGTCAAGGTCCAGTGGGACAACTATAGTCCGCACTCGACGACCTGGGAGGACGCATATGATATGTGCCAAAAGTTTCCATTTTTATTTGATAGATAGACTTATGATACCATGATACATGTTATTTTGGCACTTATATATTATGAAACTTTAGGACGAATTTTAGACCAAGAGGGGGAGTATGTAACATCCCGCTCTTGCACGCACTGAGCGAACTTATTCTTTGAGGACAATTGCTCACAAGTGATCCAGATTATTATACTTTTGGGCATTTGATTATGATTATGAGGCATTACAAATTGATGACATGTTGTTTTGATGCACTGACATAGACATGTACTATTGACTCAGGTTTCCCTGAGTGTGCAGGATTTTAGACCTCGAGGATGCAGAGGCATCGATGAGACCCCTTGGACTCCGGATCGAATTAGGGAGTGGACTATTGGGTTTTTATTGTTGTATATATGACATTGTGCATATGATTAGATGATGTGATTATGGATATGTTCTGACGTGATTCGTTGATGATGAAGACTGACGATATCTGGCCAAATAGACTCACATGTGGAGTAGAGGGGCCACGCACGACTACGAGAGACGTTGAGGGAGAGGTGTGGACAATAGCCCTACCATAGCCTACTAGCACTCCCACCATGGATTGAAATGTAGGTTAATGACTACCTAGTATGAGAAGACCCACAATGCCGTGAGCGCCAACTGCGAGAGTGGCTCACAATGATTCTAAGGGGCGTGCAATAAGGTAGGGTCCTTATTCCTTAGAGGCCTTTAGTCTCCCACAAGATCACCTAGCGGAATATTGACTCCAGGGGTTTTTGATGTCTACCAAGTTAGTCAAGATGCGAGTGGCACCCTTGGAGAACGTAGTGCGTCCTAAAGGGCACGTTGTGTAAGGGAAACAGATTGAGGCGAGTGGCACCCTTGGAGCATGTAGTGCATCTTGAAGGGCACGTTGCGCAAGGGAAACATAATGGGGTGAGTGGCACCCTTGGAGAACCTAGTGCGTCCTGAAGGGCACACTGCATAGTTAAATAATATATGAATAACCTATATGGACTTAGAACGAATACTGTGATGAGGAAGATTTAGAACAAATTCCCCAGTAAAATGTCGCCCAACCTAGAAAATTAAAGTATAGGTCTAAGAGATACTTGTGATAAAAACAAAAATATATATTTATATAACAATAACAATAAAAATAAATAAATAATAATGATAATCATCATTAACCATGTGACGATAAAGGGGTAAGAAATTCATTATTTTATATAAATAAAATCTTTTGAGGGATAAAATATAAAAAGGGAAAATAATTGTTTTGTCTCATATGTTATTTAAAAGGGGAAAGGGGAAAAAGTTAATTTTCTACGCCTGCCAATTTGAGTTGTAAAGTGAAAAGGGAAAGAGGGAAATTTAAAAGATTTAGGAAACTAGGAAAAAGAGGGAAACATAAAAAGAAAGGGGAAACACAAGGAAAACGGAGGAGAAAGTCTAACTTAGTAAGGTATCTAGCATTTAAGAACTTTCTAAATTAAACTTAACTAGTAAATTAGTAAGGGGGAAAGTCATTAAAACGTGTAAGGGAATATGGGGACACCAAGGAGTGATTCTAGGAATGATTTTAGGTGGGTGAGGGAAATAGGGGTAATTAATTAATTAATAAAATTAATTTATGGTGCAATGAAGGGGATGGGTGACACATGTACGGGGAGGATTATTATGAATTAAATTATTGAACAATAAATTAAAAGGGATTTTGGGAAAGTAATGGACTTAGAAAAATCTATATAAAGGAGAAAGGAGGAGGATGATGGATCTCTTATGTTATGCGTAATGTTATGCTGCAGAATTTTAGACTTGACTGACTTAGCTTGTGAGATTTGGGATACCCATCTCGGTGAGGAGTGGTAGCTTGGCCTTGCAAGGCGAGCTGGGACCTAGTTGATTCTCTAGTTAGTGTGTGTGGCCCCTTTGCGGCTCGGGGGGTTAAGGGGGAAGAAGAGTGCCCCTAGTGTTTGTTGGGAGGTACCCGTGAAGTCTCATCAGTCGGCAAGTGGAAGCTGCATGGACCGTGTGGGATAACAACTCAGAGCGGGCTACTTGGGATATGGTATGCTTCCTTTATTTATGAATGGTAGATTATTAGTATACTTACTCTCTTCGTCTGTATGTTTAATTGGGTAAATAAAATGATTGACTTATCATTTTAATTGATGACTGATTTTCCCCATAGCCTTAAGCTCGCAGTTGAATATTCCCTTGGCTTTCGATCCCTGCATGTCTTGACCGTCCTATAGTTTTATTGATTTGTGATGATTTGCGGTTTATATATATTTTTTCCTTCGTCCCTAACTCATGAGTCCAATCTTGAGGAATTAGCTAATATCCTGATCTATGGTCATCACTTCAGTGTTACTAGACCTATGGATCTAAACAACCTACTTTTCCGTGCGTGGATGGTGAGTGAAGGATGTTCTTTCCAACTGTCTACCCCTATGGATTGTTCTTGGATGATTGATGGTCATTGCGCCTAATTTTGTTGAGTAATTCCACTGTGGTTATCACTCCTACCCCCAAATTGTATTCTCTACGTTTTACTCTCTACGCTTGAATCTTATGGAATGCATTTTTTCCACTGAATGACAACGTTTTACTACCTTCATTGCTCTTCATTTTACTTATGTCTTGAAGGTGGAATACTTTTATCTTTTTCTCTGTATCGACTCCTTGAAAACCGGCTAATGCTCACTCTGCAAATTAATTCATTGACTGGAATTTCCTTCTCTGCAATTTCAACTTATTCAACCACAATTTTTTCCTTGCGCTTCTCTCCCCTCTAGTTAGCATTCTCCCTCTACAGTTTACATTAATTTGATAGCAGAATTTTTCCTAGTAATGTCAGTGACTTATTACTCTAAAGGTGAATGTAATATGCATTTTTTTTTTTAATGCTTGGGTCTGTAAAATCCCTCTGCAATTTACATTACCTTGATAGCAATTTTTTCCTGGTAAATTCAATAATTTACTACTCCGAAGGTGAATGTAATCTGCATTTTTTTAATACTTGGGTCTGTAAAATCCCTCAACGATTTATACTTGAGGGCAAATGAAATTTGCATTTTGTGTGTGTTTTGGTCGCGTTTTAATATCACATACATCAATGAAGGAATTTAAGTTATTAATAGTAGTGTTTTGATATCATAGATTGTTGTCTTTAATTTTATGAACAAGGATTTATTTATGCAGAGAGTTTATAATTATGTAGAGACATCACCGTTGGCATCTAATATTAGACAACTTCATCATGTTAATTCTTCTATGAACTGGGCTTGATTGGTAGCGTTATAATCTAATAGATACGAACAGTTATGGACATGATTTCTTGCATTTAAACTGCATTGACCTGGGTAGCGATTTTGATGAGTTGCCTAAATTTAAGTTATTAACATCTACTTATTAATTATATCTGTATTATGTGCTTGCTGCAACCATTTTAAATTTAAGTTATTTTCCTATGTGAAACATTTTCAGACTTTGTATGTATTTGTGTCACCTTGCGTGGACAATCTAAAGCATGCCTCACGTCAAGGAAAAACTAATCATTACTGAATTTAGTGGTAAATTATGGATACTCCTGCGTTTTCAATTATTTAATTCTCACTACAATCTAAGACCCTATCCAAATGCTTAAGAGGAAGATGATTATCATTGTTTTCTTCTACAATTCTGAAACATTTCGATAGGACAATTGAAATTTGGCTTCTCTCCTGGTGAAGGAAATTTTTCTAGAAGAGGTGTTTTGGAAGATTTGAAGTGGTTCAAGATTTCATACTCTAAATCTCTTCACGTGGAAATCTTTTACACAAGCATTCCTCGGAGCATGAGAATTTCCACTGTCAAGAGTTCAAGTGGTTGCAATTTAAAGAGTAATTCGATTCGTTCATGTGTACACAAATCATTTGAGGTACGCTTCACTGAAGATCAATTATAATACACATAGAAGGTTCATTGACAATGTATTATGAACCTGTGCAATTAAATTATGTTGCATACGATAATACACATGGATTGTATCCTCCTCTTGGCTTTTTGTTAATAAGACAAGATTATTCGGGACTGCCCACAAGGCTCCTTTTTGAAATCACACCAGCTAGGAAAGTTTAGGAATGATCCTTCTTATGTATATTCGTTCTGTTGAACCCTAAAATCCTTTAATCATGGCCATGAATTTTGTTTTTCGTTGTCGTTTTTTTCAAGCCCTTACACCATTAATTTCTCTGGTAATTTCTTATTATCTCTTTATGAATACCTTATTTGGTTGGGAGTGCTTCAAGAACTTGCTCGGAGGGAAGGGATAGTTTATGTATTTATAAATCAGTTATAGAGTTATAGACATTTAAAACTTATTTTAATTTATTATATTTCACTATTTCTAGTCTACCCATTAATCTGCAACTGTGCTCCTATCACTGGAACATGAATTTCTTGGTACGATTTTATTTATATTTTTCATTTTAAGGGAACAAATTTACAAGAATTTGATTTTTAATCTCTTCTCTCTTGATTTTAAATTTGTGTTATCTCAAGCACTTGTGTTTGAATTTATTTATGACCCATTTAGGTAGTTTTGAGATGTGCTCCCAATAGGGGTAGTCTTCCTGTCAGTTCTTATGGTTCTTAGCATGTAGGTTTATCTTGTGTCCTTGGTCTTGATAGGTCAAGTTGCACTAGTTTTATTGTTGCACCTATCACTTGGGGAGGACATGATTCTAATGAGGGTATCATGGTGCACCCTATTGGATAGAGGTGATGACCACTTGGCTGGAGTCTGTGCTTCAAGTGGTGGGTTGTTGATCATGGTATGTTCGTGTTGGCACTTGGGTTGTAACTCCTTCAAGCATTTGGTTGCACACCGTCGAGGTCCTATTTAACTAGCCATTGAGGTCATTGCATTGGGATGGGGGTGTTGTCCCTTATCTTGTAGGTGTGGTCATGTTTGTGTCGGGTGGGTAGTAATTTCTCCTTGTTGTTGTATGCATGTTTTTCCTAGTTTCCCTGGTGCCAGTGCGTGGAGTCATATTTTTTTGTTGTCGGATCTCTGTGCGTGAGTTCTTCATCTAGGCGTGGTTAACTGTGTTGTCATTTCCTTCCCACCTAAAAAAATAAAAGAAAAAAAATTTCACCTTTCCTCTCTTGGAGTTGTAACTACGGGGTCGGTACAATCTTCTTCTAGTTTGTAATACTTATATTATTGTTGTACATTATCCCATTATAAGATTTCTTTAACTTGCACATAATGATAATATGTTTTTATAGCCTCTAGAATTATGTCTTTTAAATGTGTCCTGTACATACTAGTGGTTGTAACATGCATTTTATGCACCCTTTTTCTAAGTGCATCAACCACTTTTTTCTCTTTCCCCTTTATGTCCTTGATTTGAAAGTCATATTCGCTAAGAAATTTCAGACATCTATTCTATCTATCATTTAGTGTTGGTTGTTTAAACAAACATTTCAGACTACTATGGTCTATCCTCAATTCAAATATTCTTCCCATAAGGTACTTCGTCCACATCCTTAAATCATGTACTATTTCATCAAAATTCAAGTCATATGTGCCATAGTTTATTTAATGCTCCTTCAATTTTTTGGATTCATAAAAAATTACATGTCCATTTTTTGGAAGGACTCCACTGAGCATTTCCTTGCATGCATCTACGCACACAAGAAAATCCTCATCTTCATTTACAACTTTTAAAACAAGTGCAATTGTTAATAAATCCTTTAAGTGATGGAATTTTTTTCACACTTAGCACTCATTTAAAACTTTAAACATTTATTTTAAAAATCTGTTATTGGTTGTGCAATCCTAGAGAATCCCATAATGAATCTCCTTTAGTAATTACCTAGACACATAAATGATATATGAAAATTTTGTTCGTGCGACAACTTTTTATTGCCTCAATTTTCTATGGATCTATTGTTATTCCATCTTATGAAACAATGTGACCCAAACAATGTATTTTCTTTTGATAAAAAGTGCATTTACTCAACTTGACATACAATTGGCGCTCTCTCAACACTTGTATCTTCATCATAAAATGTTTCTCATGATTTTCCTCCATCTTGGAATAAGTAAGAATATCATCCAAGAATACAATGGCAAACTTGTCTAGGAAATATTTGAACACCCCATTCATCAGAAACATAAATGTAGTAGGAGTATTGGTCACCCTTGAAGGAACCACTACAAATTCATAGTGTCCATACCTTATTCAAAATGTTTTTTTTTCTAGTATCTTTTTCTATGATTCTCACATGTTGATAACCTAATCTCAAGTCAATCTTGGAAAATATCTTTTCTCCCTTGAGGTGATAAAAAAGATCATCAATCCTTGGAGATGGATATTTTTTCTTGACTTTAAACTTGTTCAGTGTCTAAAGTTGATACATAAACTTAGTGTTCCATATTGTTTCTTGACAAAAGGGACTAGGCACCCAAAGGAGAAAAAATTGGGTGTATGTACTTCTTCTTCAACAACTCTTCTAGCTACATTTGCAATTATTTTAGCTCTACTGTGCTCATTCCGTCGAGAGTTTTGGATATTGGGTATATATAAGAATTAAATAAGTAAAGTAATATCCCTCTTTTGTGGAAATATTTGAAAATACCCAAATAAATATTCATACTCTTTCATTACTAGATAGTATTGAAGATGTATCTCATTATCCTTCATTGGCTCTTCCATACGGGTTGCATATTTTTGGCACCCTTTTCTAAAACTTATTCTTAGTTACAAGGATGAAATGTCTCATATAGATATATGCCTTAAAACACCTTACACTATCCTTGAACTTCCTTCCTCATCAAGACATGTGAAATCAAAGTTATAACAATCTACGATAGCATAATGTTTTTTTAGTCAATCCATAACAATCAAGCAATCATAAGATCCAAGTGGTATGATGTTCAAATATTCTTTAGTGTTGATTCCATTCATTTTTGTAGGGAAATATTTAACAATATCATTGATTATTCTCTTATTTCCAACCGCTGGCTAAACTAACCAAGAATCTTCATTCTTACATTTCTTCAATTTAAATATTTCAACTAGATTTCGATCTATATAGCTATGAATAGCTCCATAATCAATCAAAATAACTATGGGATTATTATAAATGTTACCTTCCACTTCAATCATCTGGGATTGATAAAGTGATTTTATATTATCCAAGGCTGCATAGATCTTTGGCGTGCTTCCTTTTATCATAAAAAAACCACTCACAATAAATAAAGATAATGGTCATAAAAAAGATTAGCATAAACATAACATACTTCCATCATTTACAAAATATATTTCAGCAAGATTCCAAAACTATATAAAAATACCCATGAATTTCTAGGCACTTCCACCAAATTCATCACATGCACATCCAAATGAGTCAACAAAGCATTGAATGTACACTCTGCACATCTAGTGTGACTATCCTTCAAGAAACACGTGTTGATATAGAAATAACACATTTATGAAATTGGTCGAGGCTCAACCACTTCTAGGCTAAAGTGTACCAAGAAAAGACCTCAAGATCAACCCAAAATCTCACCTTGGGTTGATTGAAAGGATAGGAAGTACCTCCAAAGGTCTCCCATTCACACTCAAAACATGTTATTGAATATATTTCTATCATCCTATAAATACATGGCCATAGTATGTTGAAAAAGAAGGAATTCATTGTATTGTTATGTTACCTATTTTCTTGTAGAGAAACCATCTATTCTCTTGAGAGATATTTGATCAATAATAGCATTTGGTAAACTTCTCATCTCTTGAGAAATTTTACCAAGAAGTTTTTCACCATTGCTATCCATATATAAGGGAGTGAAGATCTACTTTTTGGAGACTCAAGGGCCCTCCCAAGGAAGAAAAGGGGATTCATAAGTCCCACTTTTCTCCTTTGGTGTTCTCAATTCAAAGATCCTTTTCCATAGTGGTTATTTCTTATGTCAATTTCATGCATCTATGTTAGTTTTAACATTCTTAGTTTACTTCCATTTCTTTTTTACTTGTTTTGTTATTTACTTTCTTGTTGATTCACTAATAATCTAACCATTTTCTATGTTGTCTTGTTGGTCTAACAAGGAATCTAGAGGGCCTCTTTTTGCTCACCTAAGTGACCAAAAAAACTCAATAGATTGGTGACCATATTGGTGAAAGAGATCAATTTCCTCCCCAATTAGGCCATTAGATCTTTCCTTCTCACCTTTTTGTGTTTTCAAGATCCAAAAACATCCTAGACCAATCCTCAAACACAAAAAATCACTCTTTGGTTGAGTGAACTCAGCTTGAATTTTCGTCCTGCCATTTATTTGTGTTTGTATGGGTTCGATGTAAATAGTCACGCAGGACCATACATCCCATATTCTCTTGATTCGTGCACATTTCACAGTCTACAATATTTTCAACAAGAAAATACATGCATCAACTCTTTTTCATTTGATTGTAAGGGATTTTTGAAGCTGATTTCACAAGGTAGTTGTAGGTTTGTTTTATGCACTTTTTAAAAGCTAGAAAGAATAGGTTTTAAGTTCTTTGTTTCATAGGTACTCAGAGACACATAGACATCTAAAGGGATAAAAAGAACCATATCATCTTTCCATTTCTTTGTTTCCATGTGGATGGCATAGTATAACATTTGAATTTTTTAACTACAGTTGTAGCTTTACAAATCATCGGGACTAGGTGACTATTTGGCATCTTTGAGTATGCTCTTTCCTTGCACCTTTGAGTGATATCGGAAATCGAAAATAACTTTTCTTAAGAAATCCCCATATCCCTTTAAAATCAATCAGTTTAGGAGATTCCAATACCTCTTATTTTTATTTTTGAAACATAATCTTAAAGGTTTATAAGGGCCCATACATGCCCACATGTGCACAATCTTAGGATAGCTTGAAGTTTTCTAGAGTAAGCAACCTAGGAAGTTTAAATAATTTGAAAGGGCCCGTACATGCCCACATGTCTACAATATAGGAATAGTTTAAAACATTTCTTATATTAGATAACATTATAGGAAGATTAAAATATCAAGATTAAGGACCCACTTGTTCACCATTGTAGTTACCTAGGGCTTTTTCCAATTTTGCAAGGATCATTTTGAAATTTAGTAAGTTAGAGATAAACAATATTTGTAAAGGACCAAGTGATGTACATATGTTAAAATTTTGATAACTAAATTATTGAAAATCATTTCACACTATCACTTCTTACACGTAATTCTCACCACATACTAAATTTTTTTTTATTAGATACTTGAAACTGTAGTATGCTCTTCTCCCTGCACCCATAATCGATGTTGAGCTCCAGTTTTGTCATACTTTCCGCCATACAAATACACTCATCATTAAACCTTCTCCCCACATTTCATCAATAATGTATCACTAATTACACCATAAACCTCTATTATCTCTTGTTATTCATCCTATGTGGTTAATACATAGTTTTCCATATTTTTAGTGATTAAAAGGATGATTATACAATAGTTTTGTCGATGATGGTTTAATCCTATGTTTCTATGTCCAAGATTTTTTTTTTGTATTGTTCAGGTTCCAATATATGCAATGTCCATGTTCCGGTACCTATATTGTTCATGTTCTAGTACCCGCATTGCAGGCCATCCGATACTCCAAGTCATCCGGTACTAGAAGGTTATACAATCAATAGGTGCCTAGACAGTCATCCGGTATCCACACTCCATGTCATCAAATACTTTGTAGTGATCCGGTACTACCTTTTTGTTCATCCAGTACCAGCTCTCTGCCTCTTCCGGTACCAACTTCATCTGGTACCAGATTGCGCCTATTCCAGTACTATCTCCATCCAGTACTACCATTGCGTTGGTCCAGTACCCATAGTCATGACTGTGTTCATCTGGTACTAAAACCATAGCTACAATATTCTGGTACTAATTGTTCTAATCAGGTACCAACTGTTCTAATCCGGTACCAACTGTGCTAATCCAGTACTAGAAATAATTCAAAATTTTGGAAAGATTCTAGAGGAAAATCGGGTACATGGGTTTTGTCTAGAGACATGTTTACATGTGGACACATGAGGTAGAATTCACCCAGATCACATGTGTGGACCTCCATCTCAGGGGGGATGATTTTGCTAAAATTATTGAAAAACCCAAATTGTCAACTTGCGCCTCAATTTCCATGAAGATGGAATCAGATCTAGAAATTGTACGAAATGGGTTTTGTCTAGAATATGGCAAACTGAGTAAGACATGGGAATTGTTTCAAAATTAGAATTGGTTTGGAAGATATGAGTGGGGTACTAACTCGAATCTACCCAAATTGTAATAAAACCCAGATTTTTGAGGATTTTATCTAAAATTGTAAATTTGAAATCTGAGCATTGGGATTCAGTCCCATCCACTTCTCAATGCTTTTTTATGTATAAATAATCCTCATAGGGCTATGATAAACCCAATTATCGTTATGGGGATTCTTTTGTAATGGATCTTAGGGTGTCATCATGACAATGCCAAGATTGTAAGAGACTTGTAATTTTCTGAGTTTGATGAAATGAAAGAGATGTTGTTCCTGTGCATGGTTCCAAGAATTTGAGTGATTTGATTGTCTTCAAGAATCACTCACCTCCTGGGAAGGTCCCCTCAGCATGGGTAAGTGTTGCTATATTCTATTTGCTTCATAGATTAACATTGCATTGTGTGTTTATTTCATTACAAGTCAATATTAGTTTTGTTATCATTTGAGTTAAAGTTTTGTTAATTTTATGTTGTTGCATTAGATGGATGAATTTACACTCATATCCCATTTCTCAATCGACCACATTATTACACTTATTAAAGCTTTGAGTTTAGTCTATACTCCTTCCATTACTTATGTGTTCTTATATTTCTGCATATCCTTTCAATGCTCTGTTTCTGTGCTTAATTAATTTTGGAAAATGTTCCCATGCTTCACTCTCATCTATTTAATCATTCAAACCTCCCTTTGCATCTATCATTTTCCACCATTGATTTTCCATCCTAGTCACACATCAAAAACTACTATTCAATTCAAATATCCATTCACCTATTCTATGCTGTCCCAAATAGTGTAAAACAGAGTTGTTCCAATTTCTATATATATCACTTTTCTCTTCTATATTCACCTCATCTTTCCTCACACAATTCACTCCTTAGTTGTCAATTTGATTATACATTACAATCAATTAATTACAAGAGCAGATCACTGCCATCTCTTCCTCATTTTCTATGTATTAGTTATTGAGTTTAAATGTTGTCTTCATATCTCAATTACACAGAAAGCCACTTCCTTTTCTCATATTCATTCTTTTCCTTTCCATCCCTTTCTCTTATCTTTACGTTATGAATGCATTCGTTTGATGAGTGGTTCTGAGTTTAGGATGTGTGATTTTACATTTGTTTAATATTTCTACAGTTTAAGTTTGGATTGCTTTAAGAATTATTTATGTTCTTAGTCAATTTTGTTTTTGCATTTCTTTGTACTAGTCTACACTTATTTTCACACTAATTTCCTCTGTTTTTTTTGTTATTGATGAATTCTTTTGTTATCATTTTGTAGGATAGAATTTAATCCTCCCATTTTAGGATATATCTTTATAAAAAATTGTTGATCACATCGTTTTGTTTTAGCATTTCATTTTGCTTGGCTTCTTATTGAAAATTTGTAGCTTCAAACACCAATGGACATATTAGAGATCTAACTTGTGAGATATGTCCTTCCCTCATTGGAATTATTCCTAAGGTGTTAGTTTCTATCATGAATTTCATTTATGTTTGCTTGTTTCTTTTATTGCATTTAAGTGTGGATCCGCTATAGGAAATAATCATTGAAGGACATAAAAGCTTAAGTATGTTATTCAATATTAATCACATGAATATCACCATGAGTGCATGAAAGACTATGATCTAAGCCTTTATAGAACTAAGTATTCCTACATCCCAGTGATGAATCCTCAGTGTTAATTTGCTACAGTGTTGGTTTGAAGATTGTTTTGTCGGCTTTAGATTAGGCTAGACTAGGCTCTAATCCTGCATTTCCTGTGCCTACACCTCGAAGCTTGCGAGCCTCGGTTGATAATTAAATGTGGTAATTAATAGTGCATATATTTAGCCCCAACATTTTGGTGTCATTTCCGGGGAGGTGCTAAATGAATTAGAGCATAGGTAGGCCGCTTTTATTTCTCCAAAGCCTTGAATGTTTCTTTCGTGCAAGTGTGTTTCTTTTCATGCAAGCATGTTTATTTTCATGCAAGTGTGGTGTGCTTGTAGGGATGAACTAAGGGTGGAGAGAAGATGGTAATACGTGGGGGAAGAGCCCATGCATCCACTTTAGTGGGGTTAATCCAAAATTAGGTTGTCCTCTTCCTTTTAGTAGTTAGAATTTGTGTTTTATTAGAATTATCCATTTTTTATATATATCAGAAGATAAGCTAACTTGTGTGAACAGATAACTTGGTGACAATAGGATCCTAGTAGCATAGTGGTGCTTCAAGTATATAATTGGTTTGCTTACATTTTCTGTTAGTTTGCTTCTTTTTATTTCCTTAGGATTTAAAAAATAATAATTTGGGCATGGTAAGAACCCCCCTTCTACACTAATCCATGTGTGAAACATGACCCATAAACCAACAACAAGGACTCAAAGATGATAAAGAGTTTGGAAGAACTCTATCTATCCTAATAGCAATTGGGATCTTAATCTCTGCCTCGCAAAAAGAACAAATATTGACAGCAGTCAAGAACCTATCTGCCTCTCCATGTAACATCCCGCTCTGGCGCACTGAGAACACTTATTATTTGAGGACACTTGCTCGCAAGTGATCTGGACTTTTATGATGTTAGACCATTTATACTTGATTATGATGCGATTGGCAGATGACATGATGTGTTACTATTTGATGTAGACAGGTGCTATTGACTCAGTTTTATTGAGTGTGCAGGGTTTTTGACCTTGAGGATGTAGAGGCATCGGTAGAACCCCCTTGCACTCCGGACTGAGTCAGGGAGTGTGCTTTTGCGTGATATGATTACTATGATGTTTCATTCAATTTGATGATTTGTTGTTGACATTTCTGACATGATTATTGTTGATGCAGGCTGACGATAGCTTTCTGACCAGACTCACATATGGAGTAAAGGGGCCACACACGATTTGCAGAGAGGTTGAGGGAGAGGGGTGGACAACAGCCCTGCCACCGCCTGCTAGCACTCCCGTCGTGGCTCGAACTGTAGGTTAACGATTACCTAGTTCGAGAGGACCCACGATGCCGTGAGGACTGACTGTGACAGTCGCTCATGATGATTCTAAGGGGTGTGCAATAAGGCGGGGGCCTTATTCCTTAGAACCCTTAGACTCCTACAAGTTCACCTGGCGAAGTGTTGACTCTAGGGGTTATAGAGGTCTACCAATCAGTCCAGTTGGCGAGTGGCACCCTTGGAGCACGTGGTGCATCCTGAAGGGAACGCCACACAAAAGAAACTCAGTTGGCGAGTGGCACCCTTGGAGCACATGGTGCGTCCTGAAGGGCACGTCGCCCAAAAGAAATTCAAGAGGCGAGTGACACCCTTGGAGCACGTGGTGCATCCTGAAGGGCACGTCGCAATAATGTGGAGGAAGGGTCAGCCTAAATAGCCCTAAGTCATCAACACCTGAATAAACCCTTAAGCAATTCCCCTAACCAATCGTCGCCTAGCTCAGAATCTAAGCCCTAAGCCTAAGAGTTTTCTAGGGTAAAAAAAA
>ML781311.1:331258-342236 GCA_009831015.1 Picea engelmannii | reverse complement strand
TATTAATGGTTAATTTAAATGATGGATAATGATAAATTAAAATGATGAATGCACGCATGTAAATAGAAAAAATGAAAATATATATATATATACTAAAAACAAATTGTCGTGTATTCCTTAATCTTTAAATTATAGAATAAAGAAAATGAATAATGGATTCTCTTTCCAAAAGTTTATTAATCCCTACCGCCTCTACCATTAATAAAAAGTTACGCATGTAAAAATAAAAGGGAATTATTAATGAGCGCACATACTCTTTGAGTTTTAAAAAATAAAAAGAAAAAAAGAATAAAAGAAAAGAAAAGAAAAAGAAAAATAAGAAAATAAAAAGGAAAAGGGGGGGAAAACCTAAAAAAAAAGAGGATTTAGGGTTTGAGATTGGATAAAAGAAGGGGAGAGGGGGAAAGAAGGGGAGAGGGGGAAAGAAGGGGACTTTTCAGCTATTGGTATTGTTATGCTGCCAGACTAGAGACTGGACTGATTTCTTGTAGGAGTTGGGGATTCTCAGCTGATTTGAGTGGTAGCTCAGCCTTGGAGAAGAGATAGGAAGCTAGGATACTGTCTGGGTTGTGTGTGGCCCCTTTGCGGCTCCGGGGGATAAGGGGGAAGGAGAGTACCCCTAGTGTTCGGTTGGGAGGTACCAGTGAGTCCTCTACAGTCGGCAAACAGGAGCAGGAGTGGCGGGAGCACAAGAATCATTTGTTGCAAGCGTTAAGGACACAGGTATCTAAATCTCTGGGCATTTCTATCTTACTCCGCGTGTTTATAGACTGTAGTTTTAATGGCTAATGTGCAAATTTGTAGTTTCAGTGGTCATGGTGTGAATCATGTCTAAAATCTGTAGTTTAATGGTTAGTGGTGTAACTTGTAGCCTCCATGGTTATTTTTCTTTTCCCCTTTTTCTTTCATATTTAGTATAGTCTAGGGTTTCTGGTAAGTTCACTTGGGTTTATGGTTATTTCCTTCGGGTCCCTGGGCGTTGATTTAGGGCGTGAAATCTACTATGGGTGTTTATATTCTTGCTGATGGTTTCCTTGATTGTGGGCATCCCTGTTGTGACCAGGGCGAGAGATTATTGCTGGTTTTACTCTCTGTGGCGTTAAATATCACGGAGGGCGCTTTATACTTGACTGATATCGTTTAGTTTTATAGTGACTGTAGGTGTTTTTCCCCTTGTATGTTGGGAGATAATTTAGAAGCTGGACGAGAACCCACTTACCGTCTTTACTGCGGCTCTACTTCCCTTTTCTTTTAACCTGTAGCAGACCGCCTATTAAAGTGAGATAGTACTTTAGCAGGACCAACGTATTAAAAATGTTTATATTGTGCCTGACTGGTAGCGATTAAGTTCTTCCCTCAAGAATTTCGTTCACGGCTTTTCTAGCATGCACCTAGACAGTTGGACAATGAGAGATTATTGTTTTATCACCCGTTTAACCTTTTCTCCAGGTTTGTATCCACTGAAAGGTACCTTATTTTAAAAGAGAAGGGTGAGCGAATGTACGGGATGAGATTAAATTCGTGAGGGAGGTTTTCCTGAACACAATAGGTGGGTGTGTCATTCGATTAACTGCTGAGAATAGAGCATTTCAACCATGAAAGAACTTGAGCCCTTAAGCAAACAGCATGGCCAAGCCTGGTGTAACTGTGAAATGATTCTTCCTTCCTTTCTCGTGGCATTTCCTTTCCCTGAGCGAACATAAAGTGCGCGACCTGCCTATGCTTGACCTGCCTTTCGACCTGCCCTTCGACCTGCCTTCTCATCTCGCTCAGATTCCATTCCTTACCCACGGCCGTAGACCTAATGTGTGAGATGCATACGCTCGCTTATGCCAACCGTCATTCTTCCTCACAACGAAAACCCTAACCTGAAGGTAAACCCTAATTTCTACTGCAGCCAGTCTTATAATGTTATTTTTACTCGAATGCCCTTTTTTTTTCCTTTTGAAAAATTTATATTGGCCTTCCTAGTTCAGGAAGATTATATTCCTGAGGTTGTCGGCTCAGTTTTTGTTTAAAAGGAAAAAAATATATTTTATACTTTTCCATTTCAAAAAGGGTTATATTCCGTGGGGTAGCATTAGTGTAATTCAGTACTATAGATGCTATACGTAGGAAGTTATTTTTATATTGTCTTTTTAAATGTTGCCAGTTTCGGATATTAGCATCCTTAATCCTGGTTAATTTTACATGTATATTCATTTAAAAAATTGGTAAATTAAAAACGATCATACCTATAGTGTTATTGTTATATAAGGTCGTTTAACTATGAGGATTATTGTCATGGTTAATATGATGCTAACAAAAATCTGATGTGGTTTTCATACTGTCCTTAAAAATGTTGTCCTTGTTAGATCTTAGCATTTCTACTTATTGTTATCGTTATATATGCGCCTTCAAAAATATTGGTATTCCAACCATGGTCATATTAAATAGGGTTATTGTTATTTAATTGGTTTTTGCTTAATTGTTATGAAATTGCCAAGGTGTTATTAATTACTATTGAATTGGGGGTGAAGCGTGACTGTAATGATTGGTTACCTATGGAAAATTAGGTAATGTGATGTTATTATTGCTAAAAGGTACTGAAATGGTTAATTGTTATTCAACATGTTATTTAATTGGTTTGGTTAATTGTTATGAAATTGCCAAGATTTTGGGTTACTATTGAATTGGGGGTGAAGTGTGAATGTGATGTTATGGTTACTTGCTGCATTGTTCTTGAAATGTTAATTATTAAATTGTTGTTTAGTTGGGGGTGAAGCGACCCGTATTGCTAAGTTTCCAGGTATTAAAATGTAACTACAATGTTGTTTAATCACTTGTTATTATATGGTCATTTAGTTATTATTACAATCTTAGTTAGTTGCAAGGTTAATTAGGTAATTGCTAGTAGAAGGTTAAATTGCAAGTCCTTATTCATAATGGAATAAAGCTAGCGTTCAAGTTATGGCAATTGGGGTATGGATAAGGTTGTTTTAATTTGTAAGGTCAATGATGATGGTTGATTCGCAATATTAATATTTGTTTTATTGCCTTGGTATTACTCGTTTAATTTGCAATAATAAGGTTGTTTTAATTTGCCAGGGCAATGATGATGGTTGATTCGCCATATTAATATTTGTTTAATTGCCATGATATTACTTGTTTAATTTGCAATAATAAGGTTGTTTTAATTTGCCAGGGCAATGATGATGGTTGATTCNATTGGTAAATTAAAAACGATCATACCTATAGTGTTATTGTTATATAAGGTCGTTTAACTATGAGGATTATTGTCATGGTTAATATGATGCTAACAAAAATCTGATGTGGTTTTCATACTGTCCTTAAAAATGTTGTCCTTGTTAGATCTTAGCATTTCTACTTATTGTTATCGTTATATATGCGCCTTCAAAAATATTGGTATTCCAACCATGGTCATATTAAATAGGGTTATTGTTATTTAATTGGTTTTTGCTTAATTGTTATGAAATTGCCAAGGTGTTATTAATTACTATTGAATTGGGGGTGAAGCGTGACTGTAATGATTGGTTACCTATGGAAAATTAGGTAATGTGATGTTATTATTGCTAAAAGGTACTGAAATGGTTAATTGTTATTCAACATGTTATTTAATTGGTTTGGTTAATTGTTATGAAATTGCCAAGATTTTGGGTTACTATTGAATTGGGGGTGAAGTGTGAATGTGATGTTATGGTTACTTGCTGCATTGTTCTTGAAATGTTAATTATTAAATTGTTGTTTAGTTGGGGGTGAAGCGACCCGTATTGCTAAGTTTCCAGGTATTAAAATGTAACTACAATGTTGTTTAATCACTTGTTATTATATGGTCATTTAGTTATTATTACAATCTTAGTTAGTTGCAAGGTTAATTAGGTAATTGCTAGTAGAAGGTTAAATTGCAAGTCCTTATTCATAATGGAATAAAGCTAGCGTTCAAGTTATGGCAATTGGGGTATGGATAAGGTTGTTTTAATTTGTAAGGTCAATGATGATGGTTGATTCGCAATATTAATATTTGTTTTATTGCCTTGGTATTACTCGTTTAATTTGCAATAATAAGGTTGTTTTAATTTGCCAGGGCAATGATGATGGTTGATTCGCCATATTAATATTTGTTTAATTGCCATGATATTACTTGTTTAATTTGCAATAATAAGGTTGTTTTAATTTGCCAGGGCAATGATGATGGTTGATTCRCAATATTAATATTTGTTTAATTGCCATGATATTACGTGTTAAATTGCATTAATAATATTGTTTTAATTTGCAAGGTTAATGATGATGGGTGATTCGCAATGTTAATATTGTTTAATTGAACTGTTCAGGATGATGTCTAAACTGCAAGGTCATTATTAGTTTAATTTGAAGGTTATTGATAAGGGATAAATTGCAATGCCAATATTTGTTAAATTATTATGACTTGTATCCTGTTCTTCAAGTTGTTAAACCCTTAATGTTGATCGATTCTTAATGCTAATTTAAGGTGTACATATCGACTTATTGAGTTTTAAAATGCTCTCAATACTAACCTAAAGTTGTAATCGACAATTTGGTTTATGACTCGCCTTCAGGATGTGCAACTACAATTAACCTAGACCGGTTCAATGATAGGTATTTATCGTCCTTTTAGATCTTAGATATTTCCCTTTAGCCAGGAATACTGGTCGGGTAGTTGACAAGGTTGTATTTAGCTTATGCTTTCCTATGTGGATTTTTTTTCTTTAACCCTTATTGTACTTGGTTGTAATCAATCCCTTGTTGCTCTGCTTGAGTCGGGAGTGATCTAGACACCTCCTGGTAAGCCTTAGTATATATGTCTATGTGGTTTTCTGCGTCAAGAATCCAGTGCCATATCAAGAGTTTCAGGCCCTTTAAAGGCAGGGTTCCACTCTTGCGACACACCTAAGGGGTTTACTAGTTTCTGCCTGAGCTATCGGCCAGGAGCCTGTCTAATCTTCTTTCGAGAAGACATAAGACTAAAAGCCTTGCTTTTCTGTGCAGAAATAGTAAAGTCTATTGTTGGATTCATCCATCTGTGACGGTACTGTACTTAACACCTGGTGTCATTCTCTGCTTACAGCTGCTAGTTGTACACCTTACGTCCAGGGGCATTTATTCTTGTTGTCACTGTGATATGTCGGGTCATCTTGTTGTGTTTGTCTTACTTGCGTCTTGTTCTAGGTCGGGTTACTAGTTTTTGCCTGAGCAGTCGGCTAGAAGCCTGTATAATCTTCTTTCGAGAAGATATAAGACTAAATGCCCTGCTTTCCTGTGTGGAAATAGTAACCCTAACACCATGGATTCTTCCCTCTGTGTTCTGACTGTGCAACCCCAGTGTATCTTAATGATTGTGTTGTGCGCCTCACGCCTATGGTTGGTTGTGGTTGCAGTTACTCGTTGTGTGCCTTCAGTCTTCTTGTGCTGAACATTGTGGATGCGTCTTGTTGGTTCGAGTGGTGACGTAGATTCAAGGGTGTTTGTTACTTCTACACGCGCGCACACACTTTAAACAAAAAAATAAAAAATAAAAAATAAAAAAACAAAAAATTTCACCTGTTGTCCGACTTTGTTGTCGTAACAAGGAGGGTCATTACATATGGTATCAGAGCCGGTTCGACCCACGACTTGGGATTCGCTACAGCTTTCGTTGACATGAGTTGGTTTTATTATACTGTTTCTGATTGAGTTGATTGTGTGGGTGCAGGTAATCATGGATAGAGGACACCGCGGAGGCAGACGGCGGGGTGCTAGGAGAGGAGGCGAGACGCTTCCAGCTGCATCCACGCCTGAGGGGTCTAACCCCTAGGGAGGCGAGCAGGTGCTTGGACAGGAACATATAGCAGTTGGTGATGTTATTGGGATGATGAGATCCTTTCAGTGCATGTCTGAGGCTCTGATCAGCCGTTTGGACAGAGACGAGGCCAGGGCGTCGGCACCCCCTGAGGTTCTGCCACGTGCACCGGCCGTCACAGGAAGCATTCACCGTGAACTCGAGAAGGTAAAATTTCTCGAGTTCTTTGGCACCCCGGACGACGCAGCCGCCGAGGCATGGTTGGAGAATATGGCGATGTGCTTCGCACTTCGCGATTATACCTCCAACATGAAGGTCCGCATGGTGGTCTTTCAACTGAAGGGGAGCGCTCTTCTATGGTGGAAGATGTGTCATGGGAACTGTTCGAGGAACGGTTCCGAGAGAGGTACCTTTCTAAGGAATTCATTGAGCATCAGCTCAATGAGTTCAACGCGCTATGATAGGGAGGTCGTACAGTGCCCGAGTACGAGGCACGATTTATGGAGCTGCTCCAGTATGCTCTACACCTTAACACAGAGAAGCTCAAAGTCAACAGGTTCGTGTTTGGCCTTAACGACAGTCTGCGTGCAAAGGTTAGGATCTTGATGCCTCAAACCTTGCACGACACTGTCCAAAAGGCCCTCATAGCAGAGGAGGAGCTTATCAGCGGGGGTCAGACCCGGACTTCAGCGAGACCCGCAGGGAAGAGTTAATCTGGTACACCGCAACATCAGATACCCGCGAGACATACGTCGGGACATCATGGATTCCAGAGGGGATCCACTTTTGCTACACCCCGACGACCGCCGCCTCAGCAGTGGACACCTTATCGAGGACCACAGCACCAGCAACAGTGTTGCCCGCAGCAACAACAGTTTAGCCCTGTTCAGCAGAACAGATCAGGGTTTCAAGCCGGTGGGCAGTCATCTTCTACTTCGGGTACCAGGACTACTGGGCCAAAGAAGGGGTGTTGGACGTGTGGGGAGCCACACTACCAGCGCGATTGTCTTGTGGAGAGGACCAGGACGTCCGGATCAGTCGGACCCGCTACCGTGGGAGATATGGGCAAGGCCCATCGGATACATGCAGCGGTGAATAACCGCCAGGCAGAACACTAGTCGACTGTGCTCGAGACGACAGGTACTGTCGCTGACCATACCCTTAGTATTTTGATAGACCCATGTGCTACTGAGAGTTTCATTTCGAGTGCAGCGCTAAAAAGGATTAAGGTAAAGGCAGTCGAACAGGATGAGTTTATCTTTGTGGAGATGGCTTCGGGAGCCAAACAAAAGGTTGGAGGAAAGGTTACGGGCTGTTCCCTTAACCTAGGAGAGTTTGTCACGAGGGTCAACTTGTACATCACGATCTTAGGGTCTTATGACGTCGTGATCGGTATGGATTGGTTGGAAACGCATGAGGTGATACTCAACTATAAGATGAAACGGTTGAGCTTGGTTGATGACGAAGAACAGAGACGTGTGATTGTAGGACAAAACCAGGGAGTTTCCCTGCGGTTTGTCTCTTCCTTATAGTTACGGAAGAGTATGCGCAAGGGGTGCAAACTTTATGTGATCCTCGCACTCAACGAGAAGGGAGTAGTGGAAGGTCTAGAACACCTTCCGGTGGTGAAGGAGTTTGCAGACGTATTTCCAGAGGAGTTGCCTGGGATGCCGCCTGAGAGAGAACTGGAGTTTACCATAGACCTGAAACCGGGAACCGAACCGATAGCAAGAATGCCTTATCGGATGTCAACCCCGAAGTTGCAAGAGTTGAAAATGCAACTGAAGGAGTTGTTGGAACTAGGACTGATACGTCCTAGTGTGTCACCATGGGGTGCACTGGTTATTTTCATTCGAAAGAAGGACGGATCGTGGAGGATTTGAATTGACTACCGTCAACTGAACAAGGCTATGATCAAGAATCAGTATCCCTTACCAAGAATTGATGATCTATTTGATCAAAATAAGGGTGCGACGGTGTTCTCCAAGATCGATTTGTGATCCGGATATCACCAGTTGTGGATCAAGGAGGATGACATTCCTAAGACCGCCTTTAAGACGAGATTTGGACATTACGAGTTTACTGTTTTTCCATTTGGACTGACAAACACCCCAGGGGTATTCATGAGTTTGATGAACGGGGTGTTCCGCAAGTACTTGGACAAGTTCGTCCAAGTGTTCATTAACGATATTTTGATCTACTCTCGGATGACGGAGGAGCATGACGAGCACTTTCTCTTGGTACTACAATGTTTACGAGAACACAAATTGTATGGGAAGTTGTCCAAATTCTCTTTTTACCAATCGAGGATTCACTACTTAGGGCATGTCATCTCCAACGAAGGTATCGCCGTGGATCCAGCCAAGGTTGAGGCTATTATGGAATGGCCTGCGCCGACGAATGTCATAGAAGTGCATAGTTTTATGGGATTAGCAGGATACTATCGATGGTTTGTCGAGGGTTTTTCGAAGATAGCTAATCCGATCACGGAATTGCAGAAGAAAAACAAGAAGTTTGTTTGGACAGAGAAATGCGCGGAAGCATTTCAGAGGCTTAAAGAGTTGTTGACAACCGCGTCGATAGTAAAGGTCCCTGACATGGACGCAGACTTCTTTTTATTCACTGATGCATCCAAGGAAGGTTTAGGCGGGGTCTTGATGCAGGACGGACGAGTGATTGCTTACATTTCGAGGAAGTTGAGAAGGCATTCGGAGAATTACGCGACGCACGATTTGGAGTTACTAGCCATCGTATATGCCTTGAAGGTTTGGAGACACTACCTTGTTGGATGAAAATTTGTATTAAAGACTGATCATTGTGGACTACAACACATTTTTACGCAAAGCAACCTGAACGCGCGACAACGGCTTTGGTTGGAATTGCTTAGCGAATATGATTTCGAGATTACTTACATAAAGGGAATAGTGAACCGAGTGGAAGATTCCTTGAGTCGGAGGCCACACATATTTTCGGTGTTACCTCTTCAGACAAATCTACATGAGAAGATTCTCACCATACAGCGTGATGATGAATGGTACACCGAAGTCAAGGATTTTATCGGACAAAACACAATGATGATACCACGATATGAGGGATATTCATTGGATAATGATGGGTTATTGAGGTTTAGAGGTCAGATTTACGTACTGCCTAACGATGAGTTGAGGATGTTGATCCTGAGCGAGGCTCATAGAGCGGTTTACATGGCTCACCTAGGAGTCACGAAGATGAGGGTAGACCTTAAGCCCTTATTCTTCTAGAAGGGAATGAAGGCCGACATAGTCAACTTTGTGGCTAGATGTCTCGAGTGTCAGCAGGTAAAGGCTGAAAATAGACACCCGGCATGATTACTTCAACCACATGCCATTCCGGAATCGAAATGGGAAGTTATATCGATGGATTTTATTGTTGGATTGCCACTGAAGGCAAGGAGACACGACTCGATTTTTGTAGTAGTAGACACTCTAACGAAGAGTGCTCACTTTATTCCTGTGCGTACGACATATCAAGCACCTGACATTGCGAGAGTTTCCATCAGTGAGATTGTGAGGCTGCATGGCGTGCCTAAAAAGATTATATCTGATCGAGGATCGGTGTTTACTGGACGATTTTGGACGAGTTTCCAAGAGGCCTTGGGAACCCAACTTAACTTTAGTATTGCATATCACCCAGAGACGGACAGACAGACAGAACATATGAACCAAACCTTGGAAGACATGCTGCGCATGTACGTGATGGACCAACAAAAGCGTTGGGAGGAATTCTTGCCTCTAGTAGAGTTCGCTTACAACAACAATTATCAAAGCACCATAAAGATGGCACCTTTTGAGTTTCTTTATGGGAGACCATGTCGGACACCATTGAGTTTGGATCGGCTTGAGGATAGGGTCCTGGTGGGACCAGAAGCGATCCAAGAAATGGAAGAGCAGATGCAAACCATAAGACAAAGGATTAAAGAAGCGTAGGACCGACAGAAGAGTTATGCCGATGCACACTGAGTCGACCATAGTTACGAGGTCGGTGATCGAGTCTTCTTGCAGGTTAAACCGCATAAGAGTTCGATCAAGTTTGGAAAGGGAGATAAACTCTCTCCTAGGTTCATGGGACCTTTCGAGATTGTGGAGAGAAAGGGGCCCATGGCCTATCGACTAGCCTTACCTAATTCTTTGAGGTGTATGCATGATATTTTTCATGTATCTGTTATGAGACATTATATTAGTGATCCTACACATGTGATTGACCTGAGTTCCTTGCAGGTATCGGACGAGGGAGCACTCATGGCTGAGTCGGTCCGCATCTTATATCATCACATTCGACAGTTACGACATCGAACGGTAGATCAGGTCAAGGTCCAGTGGGACAGTTATAGTCCACACTCGGCGACCTGGGAGGACGCAGATGATATGCGTCAACAGTTTGCATTTTTGTTTGATAGATAGACTTATGATACTATGATACTTTATTTATGCATTTATACTGGGAAACTTCGGGACGAAGTTTAGACCAAGAGGGGGTGTATGTAACATCCCGCTCTGGCGCACTGAGAACAATTATTATTTGAGGACACCTGCTCGCAAGTGATATGGACTTTTATGATGTTAGACCATTTATACTTGATTATGATGCGATTTCCAAATGACATGATGTGTTACTATTTGATGTAGACAGGTGTTATTGACTCAGTTTTATTGAGTGTGCAGGGTTTTTGACCTTGAGGATGCAGAGGCATCGGTAGAACCCCCTTGGACTCCGGACTGAGTCAGGGAGTGTGCTTTTGGGTGATATGATTACTATGATGTTTCATTCGATTTGATGGTTTGTTGTTGACATTTCTGACATGATTATTGTTGATGCAGGATGACGATAGCTTTTCGAATAGACTCACATATGGAGTAAAGGGGCCACACACGATTTGCAGAGAGGTTGAGGGAGAGGGGTGGACAACAGCCCTGCCGCCTCCTGCTAGCACTCCCGCCGTGGCTCGAACTGTAGGTTAACGATTACCTAGTTCGAGAGGACCCACGATGTCGTGAGGGCTGACTGCGACAGTCGCTCACGATGATTCTAAGGGGCGCACAATAAGGCGGGGGCCTTATTCCTTAGAACCCTTAGTCTCCTACAAGTTCACCTGGTGGAGTGTTGACTCCAGGGGTTATAGAGGTCTACCAATCAGTCCAGTTG
>ML781311.1:276264-326050 GCA_009831015.1 Picea engelmannii | reverse complement strand
AAAAAAAAAAAAAAAAAAAATTTCACCTGTTGTCCGACTTTGTTGTCGTAACAAGGAGGGTCATTACACTCCATAAGTGACAGAAAAACAATATTTCCATAAGCTACATCTACAAGAAGACCTATAAGCCTCCTTTGATCACCCTTTCCAACCTTTAGAGGAGACTGAAGAATCATTCAATGGAGAGAAATTGCTAGAACCTGAGATCAAGGAGTTCTTAACATGCATATTGCCAGATCTAGTATGCATCCAAGAGACAAACCATCTGAAAGAAAATGATCTATGTGGCATGATAGAGGGAGACATGCAGAGTGGTATAAGTGAGGAAGTGAACCAAGAGCAACAAGATTACATTGAACATTGGTTCCAGATGACAACAAGATTGAAACACCACTCTCTTCTTCAACAACTCTCCACATCATCATCAAAGCAACTGGTTCTTTGTATTCTAGTATACATTAAAGATTATCTTTCAAACCCAAGGATGAATGTATTTCTACACCTGTTACGTGCATGGTTACATTGGAAATATTCTTACATGTTAAATTTAATTTCTTGTTCTTAGATAGGATAGAGTAAAAGTTGCATGTTAGTTAACCTAGTTCTAAATAAATGCAACATCTTTTCATGTTTATTTTCAAATAAATGAAATGATATGAAGGTAATATTGGTGATCTAACATCAAAAACCAAAACAACTTAAGATATTTCTTCTTATTATTACATACATATTTCTGACTATTAATAATAACAGTTGCTCATAAGCCTAATCTTTAAAATATTATGGGGATTTAAAAAATATTTAAGGTTTTCATAATGATACCCATAGGTAACTTGTACATCCTAGTTTCCTATTAGAACTTGTTATTCAAGCATTCTTATCAAATAGTATCATGAGAGCGAATGAAACTTCTACTTGTGAGGGAACACAATCTTATATGGAGAAGATAAACCTGGGGACTAGAGACACCTTTAGGTCAGTCTCTTATGGCCTCATCCACCACACATTAAGTAAGTTTGACCATGATATATATTTCAACTAATCTCGATACATAAGTCTATTTTTCATACGAACAATCTTTTATGGGAAATCTATAAAATATCTTCCAACTCAATACCATTCCATCCTATAAAAAGGTTTTCAAAGATGCTCCCCGATTCACCCATGCAAAAGAAATCTATAAATTTTATCTTAAGGGTAAAGATTGGGACAAGAGCCTTTGATGGAAAATGGGTGTAAGAGGCTAACCCGTCGGGATACTGAACAGGTCTGATGGAAGCGGGTACCGGCATGTGGTATAACTAGGCAAACCCATCAGGGTATTGAACAGGCTCATGGACAATGGGGCATTCTTCCTGGGAAGGATATTTATTGAATGTCAAAATTACCCCGTTGGAGTACTGAACATGCTTGCTGGCAATGGGTTTTGATTTTGATGTCTTTAATTATGCCTAAACTATATTTGTCCGTATGAACAATAAACTTGTGTAAATTGTTAAGAAGAAGCATGCATGGTTGAACAACAGAATAATGAACCTCATCTAATTTCCATTTGAGAATGTCTGTAAGATGGTCTTAAGACCCCGTCATTCATACCTAGGATGTCATTTTCCTAGAGGTGGGACCCATAAGTGCAGGAGTCTAATAAACTCAAATGCAAACTTTATCAATATCACTTGAATGACATAGATTCTTTGAGAAATTAAGCAGGGATGACTGGTTTCCTATCGGTTTCTCATTTATTAAAGACCATGTATCTCCTCATGTGCTCTTGTTTAAGGATAAGAGGAAACCCCCCCCATCATAATTTACATGGTTTCTTGAGCATACAATTGTTAATGATTGATGAAATCATATGTAATAAGTAAGTTAGAATTCTATTTTCTGCTTGTAATATTTTAAAATAAATTTCATTTCCAAATTTACAAGCATGAATAATTTTTTTTTTTTTTTTTTTTAAGCATGGCATAAATGTATATTTCTTCTCTCATAATGATAGTATTGGTTTAGTTATTTTAGATTTTTCTGTTCCGATACTGCTGGTACAAAAGCTAGTAGGTTTCTGTACCAACAATACATAAATTTAAATCTTTTTCGAGGGTACTTTTTGCAGGATATTTTCAGCAGCTCTTAGTTGTGGCATACTTAATTTCTCTCCTTCAGTCAATATGCACCGGTTCCACATAGTCCACTTTCAGCTTGCAGATTTTTTATGCGCTAAAGACGCTTTGCATGAGGACATGAAAACCAATGGGTTTGGGGGAGAGAGAGACATAAGGAATCTTAGTAGATCAACATTCATCAACTCTCTCTCCTAGATATCCATCAGTTCACAACCTTTCTCCACTTTATCTTCAAATTTCAGTAGTATACATCATGGTTTTGCAAACATTTCGTCATGTTCTTCTAGTTTCCACTTCAACATACATTAGAATTCAAAGCAAGGGTAAGTTGAGGTAAAACTGGTAGAAATCTTTTTAATTTACTAAGAACGTGGAAAACATGATGCATAACCACTATTACCCACTCCACACTCCACTATGCATTATCACAACTACTCAATAAACCCTCCATATTCACACCACTTGTCATAATGAATAATATACTCTGGTGATAAGAACAAGTAATGAAAAGGAAATATGTGGTATACAAATACAAAACAACATATATAGTGTCTTCTCTTCATACATCATAAAGCATTCTTAAGTCATCTCAAAGAGGATGAAGTCATGGTTGCCTATCCAAGAAAAGAACCACAAAGTAAATATTGGTCTTAAAATTAATGTCCAAGTTCATACGGCCACCATCACCAACATTTTATAAACCATTATCCATATGCACACCATTCACCATAACTTTGATACCTCATCCACTGCTTGTCCTCCATTTTTATGATAATTTTGTTTCTCTATCTGAAATCAATCTGTGGCAGTTTCTGAAGTGTCATTTCACAAGAACCAACACTTACACAAAAGAAACAATGTCACATAAATCTATAAGTAGAGTATCATAAATTATTCACCTTGTTTGCATGAGGACATGCAAATCCTTGGGTTTGGGGGTATGTTGAGCTCTGGTTTTTTCATACTTTCCGCCATACAAATACACTCATCATTAAACCTTCTCCCTGCATTTCATCATTAATATATCACTAATTACACCATAAACCTTCATTATCTCTTGTTATTCATACTATGTGGTTAATACATAGTTTTCCATATTTTTAGTGATTAAAAGGATGATTATACAATAGTTTTGTAGATGATGGTTTAATCCTATGTTTCTATGTCCAAGCAACATGTTATGTACTGTTTAGTTTTCGATATATGCAATGTCCATGTTCCGGTACCTATATTGTTCCTATTCCGATACCCGCATTGCAGGCCATCCGATACTCCAAGTCATCCGGTACCAAAAGGTTCCACAGTAAACCGGTGCCTATACAATCATTCGATACCCACACTCCATGTCATCCAATACTCTGCAGTGATCCGGTACTACCTTTTCATTCATCTGATACCAACTCTCTGCCTCTTTCGGTACCAGCTTCATCTGGTACCAGATTGTGCCTATTCCAGTACTAACTCCATCCAATATTACCATCACGTTGGTCCCGTACCCATAGTCATGAATGTGTTCATCTGGTACTAAACCCCTGGCTACAAGATTCTGGTACTAATTGTTCTAATCTGGTACCAACTGTGCTAATCCAGTACTAGAAATAATTCAAATTTTTGGAAAGCTTCTAGAGGAAAATCGGGTACATGGGTTTTGTCCAGAGCCACGTTTACATGAGGAAAAATGAGGTATAATTTACCCATATCACACATGTGGACCTCCATCTTAGGGGGAATGATTCTGCTAAAATTATTGAAAAACTCAAACTGCCAAATTGCGCCTCGATTTCTGTTCAGATGGCATCAGATCTAGAAATTCTACAAAATGGGTTTTGTCTAGAATATGGAAAATTGAGTATACCACAAGCAGGTTTTCAAAATTAGAATTTTTTTGGAAGATATGGGTGGGGGACTAACTCGAATCTGCCCAAATTGCAATAAAACCTAGATTTTTGAGGATTTTATCTAAAATTGTAAATTTGAAATCTGAGCATTGGGATTCGGTACCATCCACTTATCAATGATTTTTCATGTATAAATAAGCCTCATAGGGCTATGATAAATCCAATATCATTATGAGAATTATTTTGTAATGGATCTTAGGGTGTCATCATGACAATGCCAAGATTGTAAGAGACTTGTAATTTTCTGAGTTTGATGAAATGAAAGAGATGTTCATGTGCATGGTTCCAAGAATTTGAGTGTTTTGATTGTCTTCAAGTAGCACTCACCTCCTGGGAAGGGCCCCTCAACATGGGTAAGTGTTGCTATTTTCTATTTGCTTCGTAGATTAACATTGCATTGTGTGTTTATTTCATTACAAGACAATCTTAGTTTTGTTATCATTTGAGTTAACGTTTTGATAATTTTATGTTGTTGCATTAGATGGATGACTTTACACTCAGATCACATTTCACAATTGAGTACATTATTACACTTCTTAAAGATTTGAATCTAGTTTGTACTCCTTCCATTACTTATTTGTGCTTATATTTCTGCATATCCTTTCAATGCTCTGTTTCTGTGCTTAATTAATTGTGGACAATGTTCCCTTACTTCCATGCTTCACTCTCATCTATTTAATCATTCAAACCTCCCTTTGAATCTATCCGTTTCCACCATTGATTTTCCATCCTACTCATACATCAAAACCTACTATTCAATTCACATATCAATTCACATATTCGATGTTGTCCCAAATAGTGTAAAATAGAGTTGTTTTATTTTCTATATATATCACCTTTCTCTTCTATATTCACCTCATATTTCATCACACGATTCACTCCTTAGTTGTTAATTTGATTATACATTACAATCAATTAATTACAAGAGCAGATCGTTGCCATCTCTTCCCCATTTTCTGTGTATTAGTTATTGAGTTTAAATGTTGCCTTCATATCTAAATTACATAGAAAACCACTTCATTTTCTCATATTCATTATTTTCCTTTCCATCCCTTTCTCTTTTCTTTACTTTATGGATGTATTCATTTGATGAGTGGTTTTGAGTTTAGGATGTGTGATTTTACATTTGCTTAATATTTCTACAGTTTAAGTTTGGATTGCTTTATGAATTATTTATGTTCTTAGTCAATTTTGTTTTTTCATTGCTTTGTACTAGTCTACACTTATTTTCGCACTACTTTCCTCTCTTGCTTTTGTTATTGATGAATTCTTTTGTTATCATTTTGTAGGATAGAATTTAATCCTCCCATTTTAGGATATATCTTTACAATAAATTGTTGATCACATAGTTTTCTTGTAGCATTTCATTTTGCTTGGCTTCTTATTGCAAATTTGTAGCTTTAAACACCAACAAATAGATTAGAGGTCTAACTCATGAGATATGGCCTTCCCTCATTGGAATTATTCCTAAGGTGTTAGTTTCTATCATGAATTTCATTTATGTTTCCTTGTTTCTTTTATTGCATTTAAGTGTGGATCTGCTATAGGAAATAATCATTGAAGGACAGAAAAACTTAAGTATGCTACTCAAGATTAATCACATGAATATCACCATGAGTGCATGAAAGACTGTGATCTAAGCCTTTATAGCACTAAGTATTCCTATGTCCCAGTGATGAATCCTTAGTGTTAATTTGTTGTAGTGTGGGTTTGAATATTTTTTTGTCGGCTTTAGATTAGGCTAAACTAGGCTCTGATCCTACGTTTCATGTGCATGTACCTTGAAGTTTACAAGCGTGGGTTGATAGTTAAATGTGGGAATTAATTGTGCATATATTTAGCCCCAACAATCGATATGGGAGGATCATAAGGGTTTAATTTGTCTAGTAGAATCATTTTTATCACTCTATTTTAATAAAAGAGGTTGGCCCATGACCCCAACCTCACAACCCACTTCAAATCCTAAAAGAAACCACTAAACAACACATATTTAACCTCCACAAGAGGAGCACAAAGGAAAAGTGTAATATAAGTTGTGATTCTAGGGATAACAATCCAAATAACTCCTCATTATCATTTTTCATTGAAACTTAGAATTTGTGAATTAATATATCGAAATCATCTAAATCAAGCATTCCTACACCATTAGGCAGGGGGATACCCATGAAGGGTCGGTGACCTAGGTGTGGTTGTTCTATGCATGCCTCCTTGGTTCATCCAACCCTTGGAAAGAATACATTCCATGACCCATTTCTTGGGTTGAAAATATGAATATCGTTCTTGATCGAGGTAGCTTAGTGGCCAAATACAGGTTTTCTACCTAGGAGGATATTGTGGGGTATAATTTCACCTCAATTAGATTTTGATCGGCTATTGGAAAATATCACAAGTACTTTCGAGATATTCCCCCTTCACCCCTCATTATAATTGATTGATTCATACCTTCACTGGTTCCTTTTCTGGTGGGTTCATGCCCCACTATTGAGTGCTTTTGTAAGGCCCAATTCTTTTTGAGAGGAAGGACTATAGGTATTTAAGGACATGTTCTCTTTATTTTCATTCCTCACACAGATAAAACCTAATCCATCTTATATTGTTACTTGTTTATGTATGTTTTCCACTGTTTTATTACATACATATTTTAAAACAATGTTGATATAGCCCATATTTTTTGAAGCACTTGTTCATTTATTCTTCTCACTACCACTTGCACACATTCACATATATTTCATAATTATATGGGAACCACAACATCCAAGTCATTCTAAAAAATTCTGAAACCTCCCTCCAATATTGGGAGGTGTTCCCAATTTGGATGACATATCAACACAATTAGCACACACACTAGTGAGTTCCACTATTCTAGGATTGACTTTGCTTGGGTCCTCCTTTCTTGGGACCAATACCCAGAACAACTCAACTACTAGTGCTCCATCAGAACAAGGTGGAGACCAACATTCTTCTCAAGGTACAAGCTCTCAACCTTACTCACAAGGAACTTCTTCTCAACCACATCATACCATGGCTGACACCCCACTACCATGCCATACTTGGAATCCCTCAACATTCTATATTTGACCAAAATGACGAATGACCCAATCCTCCATGATCCCACATGTCCCAATATGCCTACTAAGATATGTTCTGACATCCCAAAGTTTGAAGGAAATACAGGAGAAGACCCGGCTAATAACATCATGTATTTACACTTGTGATGTTCCTCCAAATGCATTATGGAAGATTGTTATGAGGAAAATTTATCTATGGCTAGGGTAAACCACAACAGATGGAAATGACTACAGAAATCAACTACATTCTCAAGTATGCTATGTAAAAAAATATGCTAGCAAGACAAGGTAACATGCCTACCTCATTCAGGCATTCAATGAAGTCCAACGTTGAGAACTTGACCCAAAGAAATACACCTACAACTAGTCCTCAAAAACCAAGAAAAGAAATAATATGGTGGTAATAAATGATGTTACCACATTCAATAACATAATCCATTAATAAACATGACAAATACGCCCATGGAATAATAATTCAAATATTTGCAAGATATCAATTGGACAAGAAAAGAGTATTTCTATTAATATATGATTAGCAGAAGTGAAAATGTTACATACTTCCATGTCAACAAGGTTCAGAACCAAGAAAATAAGTTTCTTCCAGTTGGGTCTCCATGAAAGGAAAGCTCAAAGAAGAGAGACAATGAATTTCTCAATCAAATAAGGGAATATATTGGGGGTTGAACATTGTGTTTAAACTTAAGACAAAGGGATGCAGACTCAATATGAAGTAAATAATTTCTCTAGAGTAACTTTTCTCTCAAAGTTGAATTATTTCTCCTCTTTTCCATAGCTCATAATTGGCCCTTTTATAGCCTTCAAATAGAACTAAATGGCCGAGTCAGAATGTTTCTAGTATATGGAAGGCCAAGGATCATATATCACCCATCGTGACATCAAAACTCGATACCAATTTTCATTTTTGGGCACAAATCCTAATGTATGTGGGTTGTAGTTATATGCATGTTATATAGTAGGCAAGGTGCATACATGTGGAAAAATATGTATTTTTAGTTCTGTGATTTACAAGTAGGGATGATAAGTCTGCATAGGGAAATGGAAAAAGGTCTTATGTGCAAGATTGCATAGGGTGAGGAAAATATTTCTATAACAGATTCCCCCTAATGTGTGAGGTCAGAGGAGTATATGCGATGGTTGAAATACATTATAAACAACCCAGAAGTGGACGTATGGGGAACCAACTGGAAGAACTAGTTTCTCACTACATTATGTTTTGACTTTGCAGACATGAATGCCAATTTGAATTACACTACAGATCGATGTGAAAATATACCAAACAACTGTTTGTGGCCATGAATAGGGAAATACAAATGTGGTTACATGCCAAAGGCTTTCATAATCACGAATAAGGCCCAGTCGAACCAATCTCAAAACCAAACTGAAGATATCTGTATACAATGGAGTACAATATGATCTCCCATGATTACTGAAATCATATAGGTAGTGGTCCAATGAAAAGGAAGCAACATCTCAGGAAATTTGCAGCCACATACTGATTTATTCAAGTCTTATACACAATTTTCCAAGGGTGCAAGTATACATTATGGGAATAAAGGAGTTGAGGTCGAACACAATGAGACATCATTTGATTACCATTCATTGAGTTATACCATTAAC
This sequence comes from Picea engelmannii, assembly GCA_009831015.1. Classification (NCBI taxonomy): domain Eukaryota; kingdom Viridiplantae; phylum Streptophyta; class Pinopsida; order Pinales; family Pinaceae; genus Picea; species Picea engelmannii. Next base: position 317,323 of record ML781311.1, on the reverse strand, counting down.
AAACGTGAGACAACCTAGCGATAATGAAAGTAGGTATCAAGGCATCAAGTACATTCTTACAAGTGTGAATAAAGGAGTCTATGTCGAACACTTGAAAAATCCATCTATCAGGAGGCATTGATGTATTCAAAACTGTCGATGGTGAGAGAACCTGCCACTAATGACTGCAAGCCTTAAGGTACTCATAAGACTCTAGGTTCCGTTTCCAAAATAGATGTGTTGAATTCAATGGAAGGAGACCCGTTGAAAGGAGAGAATTAAGGCATCTCTCATCATCCATCATGAGGAACAAAGAAGGAGATTCATGATTTGGAGTAAATTGGGAAAATAACATGTTCATGAACCAACGATATTGTGCATCTTTTGCATGTGCCAAGTGCAAGAGGTACACGAAAAAGACCCTCTAAATATCATCCAATGAGGAAAAATAACGACAAAGGAGAGGAAACCACCAATAAAGCTAATGGCATCCAATACACTACATGAATCCCAATGTGTGAATAGATTTATTTCTTTCGAACACAAGGGAAACCACACAGTCAATAACCAATGATGAAATGTGGACTGTTGGGTTCAAGGTTACCTACTAATGATGAAGGTAGGACCAGGTTTCTAGATAGGACTACAATATCATGTGACTCTGACATAAACTAGCGGTATGGATGACATGCAAAGTCAAGAAATCTGAGGAATGGTCGAAATAGGTTGATAAACTTCCTTTGAACAAGAGCATGAGACATATGGAAGATTCAGACAACATAGAATCAATGATGAAACCATGAGGTGCAGGTGGCATCAATAAAATTATCCATAGGGACTGGAAGAGTAACCAGTCAATAGACAAGACTCTGTAACGAGGTCATCTTCCTAATTCCATGCTAAACCCAAAATTATGATGATAAATGGACTCAATAACTGTGTGCTTTGTTCAAAGGAGACATGACTACTGCCAATATAATATAATACTCCCTTTTTGCCCATGTTTTTTTGTTTTTTCATAGACAAATGAATGTTATGATACAGAGGAGGAAAGGAGTGTCGCAAGTAAGAAAAACTAGTTCCAGCAATGGAACATACCTATGCTCAATGCAAGGAGATGCATGGAAGAGATGGACACTCGGGGGAATGTTCCCTCCTAGGTATAGGGTGTCAAATTGTGAAGGATATAAAAAAGGCTCTTCTTGGTTGAGGATGAAAAATGGCTGAGGAAAACGATTTATAACGCAAAGTGAGAACCAACTATCGGTTCAATACTGCAAGCAAGGGAATGAGATGCAATCACAACTTAATGAAAAAAAACTGTCCTTTTTTATGACATTTAGTCTACTTGGTGTGAAAAAGGGATAAACGCGTGCCAAATAGATGTCCTTTCAAATCCAATTTACAAGTGTGAAATGGACAAGTTCACTCGGTAATCTTTTCACTTTTTGAAGACGATTTGGAAAAGAGATTAAATTAAAATTGGACTTTTCAAGTCCAGTTTAATGAGTGTGAAAGGGACAAATCACTTGACAATCTTTTCATTTTTTAGTTGAGTTAGAAAAGAGCTTAAATCAGACTCGCTTGGGATATTCTAAGAAAAACGTCATGGGGGAGGCCAAGGCTCATGTGCTGGACTTCTGTGGAATGTCAGTATTTTATGAATAATCATCATACGCTTGGGAAAACCCAAATCTCTCCAAGTCGAGGAGGATAAAGTTCTAGCAGAGGTTATCGTCTTTGTAATATATTGGATATTGTCTATTACTGGAAAGGACATAGGTGGGGGCATTGGATACCCCACAATATCATCCCAATCGAAGGGAAATTCTTCAGGACTTGGAGGGAGAGTAATCGGGGAGAGTAGAACTCTCTCTAGTTCAAAAGGAGCACTATCAACAATTTTGATGACATGGTTGAATGATGGATCACCCTCTAAAATGAGAGATCAGATATTGCATTGGTACGACTACTTCTTCAATTGTTGGTTGAAGAGGATGCGGGATAACAAGGATAGGGGACACATTACCCTCGACAACAGGGGTATGGTTAAGAGAGGGTTGCAGTGGCATGGTTTTCGTGTTAATAAAAGGAGAATTTGGGTGTGGGGAAACCATAAACACTTCATAACCCAAAGGGCTCTCAGATGAGAGCCACACTTCTGCTATCCCAACAGTAGTTGGACAAAAACGAGTATGGTGATCCCCTTTGTAGGTCCTACAAAGGAATTTAGGCTTACATCTGAGGCGTCTAGGCTTCTCAATTCCCTCAAAGTCATTCATGAATGCTGGCGATATGCTCTCAACATGACTAGCATAGGCGAGAGAATCATCTCCCACATGATGTACAAATGTTGGAGATGTGACATTCATATGACTCATTGCGACTAGAGTGATTCCCCCAACATGAATCGCATCGGCTGTGTGTGGGTCATCAACATGACTTGTAGAGGTTGTCAACCCATCTCCAATATGACTAGCATAGGTTGGAGATGGAGTTACAATATGATTGGAAGTGACTAGACTAGCAGTGGGTTGTGGCATTTGATACCAAGGTCTAGGGGAAGATTAGATTTGGAACATTGCAGGCCAGACAGGGTCTTGGTTTACCCCCTGTCCCTATCCAGAAAGGTAGTATCCTCCGCTTAACTGATCCAAAGAGGTTTGTATGGGCATCATCACTAAAGTATGCGAAGAGACGAAAGTATGATAAGGATTATTCAAGTGAGGATATATGTTTCCCCCTTATGTAGGAGTTTCGTGAAGAGGGTAGCCCAAACCATAAAAATGATTCTTCCCGTATGAAATATGTAGGGATATATGAGGGCAATTCATGGGAAAAGTGTTTGAAGGAACATGCATGATGGATGAAGGATATGTAGATGGGGTGTAATGATCAGAGTAAGCACCCATTTGATTATTTGCTACTGAAAGAGCATAGCTAGGACTAGATCTGTAAGAGGGAAGGTTCCAACCTCCCATCGTGAAAGCTGGTTGAGGGACATGACTCATATCACACGAAGATGTAGGCATCGGGGCCATGGTGCCCCCAGATCCAATGCTAGTATTCATATAAGTGGGCCAAAGAGAGGATGGAAAGTTTGAAGGAATATAAACAGGAAAATGACTTGAGACCCAAGGCATGGAATAAGCATCATAGTTTTGCATACCATTATGAAAAGCGGAAGGATTTGACCCCATGAAATGAGTGAACATCATGGGGTGGGTAGAGATAAATGAGGGAGCCAAAGGAACTCCACTATTCATGATAATGAAAACTTAGTATAAACTCCTAGGGCCAACTAGTAATCAAAGAGCACACCAAAAATCAAATGGCCAAAAATGCACACAAACGGGGTAAATTGGTTGAAAGTGGCCTCCCTCCCCAAAGAAGGTATGTCTCGCCCAAGAGGGAACTAAGAATCCCTGCTAAAGATCGGAGGTAACATAATAAGTTATAAGGGCCCTCATGGGGTTAACAACCAGTTGGTCAGATCCCCTGAGAGAGGTAATCCTCCATAAAGGTTGTGTGTTTTTCGACCCTTATCTCACCCAGGGTACCTGTAGAATCACCCCTGCAAGTAACCTGTGTGGCACCTAAGTCAAGAAACTAAGCAACCAATGTATAACCGATGCACAAAGAAGTAGTTGTAAGTCAATTCCACCATATGGGTAGGGTAGTAAAGCCTAAAACCTTGAAAGTATCGTCTCTCACAAAGGTAAAGGAACTAGCAAGATCCCCATATACAAATAGATCCACAGAAATATCTCTGATGATAAGAAGATATGGGGGGAATATCCCTTCAACCAACCTCATGCGACCTCGTGATTAAATCTGGTGTGAGGGGTTCCTCCTAATATTACCAATTATACAATGGATTTCTCCACTCCCTTTGTCAGACACATGTTGATTTAATTTCCTTTGAGAATTTTACTGACAAAATCCTATTCCAAGGCACTAAATCCTAAGCTAGTTTCTTCACCCTAGAAAATAAAATCGTGACTAATCAATTTTAAATTATAGCATTACTTTTAATGGCCGTGTTTACTCAAAAAGGTATTGTAGTGAAACTCATGATGTTATGACTCAATAAGTAAAGAAAATATGAATACAATGCAAAGTCCTAACTTCAATTTTCAATGGATGATATGCTTCTTAAAACAAATTCAATTTTCAATTTCAACTCTGTAATTCTAAAGTAAAAATGCAATCTTTGATTACATTCACTAAGCTAATGACAAAGACTCAAATAATCAAAATGCCAAGCAATGCAAAATGCCTAATATTTTTTTATTTTCAATATAAGTAAACTGAAATTACATGGACTGAACAAAAACTTTATATGCAACACTCTATTGTATATAGAAAGAGATAACTCATGTAGGATACCAAGCAACAAGTCAGCCATTACAACATACAAGGAAAATCAAAATGAAAAGATGATGAGAAAGACTGCATCCAAAAATTCAACCCCATATAGGTTTCATGTCATCCCACAGGCAATTAACAGTCACCGCAGAGACCCAAGAAGACCCAACAAACATCAAATCCCACCCAACAAACACCACACCCAAGAAACAAGCAAAGAAGGATGATGTACGCGATTGTTAAGGAAAACAGAGCATATGTACGCATCTTACAAAGGGGCAGCCCATGTATATACATGACTATAAAGCCAAAAACCACGTATATGCTTCAAAAACAAAGCCAGGAAAGGGAGAAGGCTGAAAAACTCAGACCCATAGTGAATAGAGGTTGTCAAGCAATGATACGACAAGAAACACAATAGGAACGAGAGAAATCTAAGGAGAAAAGTACTCCAAACCCTATGAAATAAGATTCAATGCCCAGTATGGTCACCAATTCTGTTACGAGGAAAATCTCTCTATGGCTAGGGTAAACCACAACAAACATAAATGACTACATAAATCAACTATATTCTCAAGTGTTCTATGTAAACAAATATGATATCAAGAGAAGGTAACATGCCTACCTCGTCCAGGCGTTCGATGAATTCCACCATTGAGCACTTGACCTAAAGCAATACACCTACAACTAGTCCTCAACAACCAAGCAAAGAAAGAATATGGTGATAATAAATGATGTTATTACATTCAATAGCATAATCCATTAATAAACATGACAAATACACCCATGGAATAATAATTCAAATATTTGCAAGATATTATTTGGACATGAAAAGAGTATTTCTATTAATATATGATCAGCAGAAGTAAAAATGTTATAGACTTCTGTGTCGGTATGGTTCAGAACTGAGAAACTAAGTTCCTTCCAGCTGGGCCTCCACCACTTCAATCCTCCACCAAAGGCAAGCTCAAATAAGAGAGACAATGAAGTTCTCAATCAAATAAGGGAATATCTTGGGGGCTGAACACTGTGTTTAGACTTAGGACAAAGGGATTCAGACTCAATATGAAGTAAATAATTTCTCCAGAGTAACTTTGCTCTCAAAGTTGAATTATTTCTCCTCTTTTCCATAGCTCAAAATTGACCCTTTTATATCCTTCAAATGGAACTCAAGGGCCGATTCATAATGTTTCCAGTATATGGAAAGCCAATGATCATAGATGTCGTGTCGTGACATGGAAACTCGACACCAATTTTCATTTTTGGGCACAAATCCCAATGTACATGGGATGTAGTGGTGCAACCTGTGTATACGCATGTTGAATAGTAGGCAAGGTACATACATGTGGAAAATATGTATTTTTATCTATGGGATTTACAAGAAGGGATGATAAGTCTACATAGAGAAATGGAAACAGGCCTTATGTGTAAGATTGCATAGGGTGAGGAAAATATTGTTATAACAAATATTCCATTTATTTAATATTGTTCCAACGAACACTCACTGGTCCATCTGCCAAATGGTATGTGGATGAGAAATCAGAGTCCCACACGAGCTTTGAATCACTGGAAAAATCCTTCTTATCTTTCTTTCAACTCCTTGTCTTCCATGAAACGGGTTTGGAAATTCTATCTGAATTCAAGCAAACCACATCCTTCAAAATCACTAATAATATTCATGAATGGTGACGAAGAAGAAGAATTTACAAGGTTGATACCACCCCACAACAATGACTATATTGGTTCTTCAAATCACTAGTCTTTGTTCTCGCCAAAGATGTAGAAACAACCTTCCCTCAAACTAAATATGAGGCCATCAAAAAGGGCCAACAATTCGATTTCATATAATCTTAGTCAAGGTATCTCTACATAGTATTACCTTATCGATTGAAATATATGCTATCTATTTCAACATTAAAATTTCAACCTAGGGATAGTAAGCTTCGAGGTGCTAAAAATGTATGTGCAGGTCTATAGCTCTAATATATCATAGTCTAGCCTAATCTAATCTAATGCCAATAAAATCAAATAATTAAGGGCTCTACTTTAAATTTACAGAGTAATCTACAACTATGAATGGTGAGCTCATTATTCTAAGTAATTATAATTGGTCATAAGGATCAATGCCCAATCTACAATCCTGTTTAAAAGATAATTTAAAGACTCCAAGAAAAATAAAATCTATTTGAACAACATACTTGAAAATGTATAGAGTAAACTACAAACAATGAGCTTATTAGACTAACTCTTTAAAAACAATCCATAACTATAAAAAGTGAAATTATTATTTGAAGTGAACAATTCTTGAAAAGTAATATCTTAAAGAACATCTTCAAAAAATCACAACTATTCAAAAGAAATTAGAAATTAACTATTATTCTATCACTCTGATGCTGGAAGTAAAATAAGCAATTTATGAAAATCTATACACGATAACCAAAATTCATAATTCAATAAAGTAATCTACTATTAAAGGCACTACCTAATTAATCACTCTCTGAAATAATCTATAGTTCATGAAACAAGGAGATATTGCACAATTAGATAGCTTATGAATGTATATATATCCATTAAGAAGACACAACCTACATGGAGAGATGTTAGATGGATGAGTATAGATAATTAAATGGACAATTGTGAATACTCTGTAATAGAAATACACCTCCAGGGAGTAACTTGAAATTTATGAAGAAATATATACAATAGTAAAACTTCAGAAAGCAACCTATAAATGAAAGTTAGATGCGAAATTGTAAATGTACAACAGTATAAATAAGCTACCCAGACCATTGGTGGGTCCCCCAGAGGGTCGTGGCACTACTCCAATGTAAAAACCCAGTCACATAATTAGCATAGAATCAATATTAATCACCAAAACAAAGTTTAGAGGGAAAATACAAGATAGTGTATGTATATATATATATATATATATATATATATATATATATAAATTGTGTGTGTGGTGGCATAGACTAGCAAGTATATATAGAGTTTGTACACAGCTTGAGAGGTCAACCACTGAAAGGGTCGACGCTCTCTAAAAACAGAAATACATTTAGTTTTAGCAACATATCTCATCTCCTCCAACAACTTCGTGTGCTCAAAATAGTGGTTGATGCAACTACTCAAATCTAAATGCGATGGGTTCCATAGTTGGTGGGCGTGAGTAGTAGAAAACCCATGTCTCTGATTCTCCTAGAGAAGCCTGCCAATATGCCAACCACCAAATGCACTATGCTCCGAGGGCTGGATTGACGGTCAGATGGAGGGTTGTATGGAGGACTGGATGGAGGGCTGGGTGGAAGTTCGGGTCATGTTTTTGGCCTATTGTAAGAAAACGAGTAATGTTAAGAAATTGTAATCACTCAATTGAATATAAATTATCATAAAATCATCACAAAACACTGATTACATATACCTCATGTTGTACCATGGAAAATTGATGGAAAAAACCTAGCAATACCTTCGAAAAGAGCTAAATAAAACCATAGAGTGTATAACTTCCATATGCAAAAGATATTTGGGCATCGAAAAAACAGGAAAAACATAGAGTCATCATTTCCCCCATGCCTAAGAGTTTGCAAGTCCCTCTGCAAGAAAAATGGGTCATCAAACATAGCTATACTTGTGAAGGCGGGGTTAGATTAGCTTTAGAGGCCCCTCCCTCATGTCCTAGAGGCTTTGGCTTCAATATTTTTTGATGCTTGAACTGGATCCTTAGACTGTGATTGGTGGTAGTCATCTGATTGACCAACCACTGAAGAGAATTTACCTTTTCTTGAAGGACACATTATCATGGTGCAAATGATGATCCATAGTTTCATGTTCTGCCAAAAGTTGGATCAATTGAGCATTCTCTTTTTTCCATTGGTTAGTAGTTGGGAATTGATCAGATTGTTCAAGAGAGGAAGGCTTAGGATTCTTAGTAGATGTAGAAGGTATGTCATATTTAAAAGAAGGTGTAGGAATCTGAGAAGAGGGGGTAACAATGTCTTTTTAAGGAATACTCTGTGTGCTAAGTTTAGATTTGATCTCTTTATGAGGCTTATACTCCTATGCATATTTGATAAATTTAATTTGATCATTAAATGAATTTTAAAAAAACACCACTTAATTCATCACTTCAACGGACGTAATCAAATTCAGTGATCATACTTGAACAAGATCATTAAAATCATAGTTACAGTGTATACAATACCTCATTGAGTCCTCCATCTAGTCCTCCATATGTTAATTCATTTGTTCCTCCTGTATAGGTGAAAAGTATCTAATAGTAAGCAGACATTCACCCATATCACTCAGGTTGGAAGATTTCTGGGAGGTATGGTGAACAAGAGCATGGATAGGTTTGTAACATCCATTTTTAGTTTCCTTTATTATCGATTTGTAACTGTTACAAGGAACATTTGAGTGTAAGCAATCTTCCCTCGCATTAGATATAAAGATAGATAAAAAATGCACAACAGGCTTATTAATTATACACACATAAAATTATGTTAACGGTATAAATCTTATCATTCCAATACAAACAACTATTGATATAATAGATCGAGATATTGTAAAAGAACAATATTACAAAATTTGATAGATATCCTACTTCCTCTTCTCATGGGTTTGTAATACAAATAGTAGGTGTTTAGATTTTTTTTAGCTCAAGAAACCCCTCCTAGACCGAAGATATGGCACATCCTTGTGCCCTAAATTAATTGGGAGTGAACTTTCATTCATTTGAATTTTTTTATTTTATTTGTGTATTGTCAACAATAGTTAGTAATCAATCTTTAGGAAAATGAAGCCAACAATATTATTCTAAGAAAAACTAGAACTTAGAAAAAATAAGTATTAATGTTGTGTTATGGGAATAACCAAAATGACACCATACTAATTCATATTTCTTAATACAAACAGTTTTGTCATCTAGTAACATTTTATGCTCATGAAGACCATATAAGTTGTGATAGGGGATTTTCCTCATGTCCCTGGATAGAAAACATGATGGTATAGATGATCTATAAAACCCATAGGAAACCAGTCATCCCTGCTTACTTTCTCAAAGGATTATTTTCATTCAAGTAATATGGATAAATTTTTCATTTGATTTCATTAGACTCCTAAACTTAAGGGCCCCACTTATAAGGTAGCCACATCCTAGGTGTAGTATGAATTAGATGACATGGTATTAAGTTCAACTTACAAACATTTTCAAATTTCAATTAGGTGAGATTTATTTAGACCTTTTTGTTCAACCATGCATGCTTCTTCTTAAGGATTTACACAAGTATATCGCTCATACATACAAATATAGATTAGGCATAGTAAGAGACATCAAAGTCATAACCCATTTCCAAGAATCTTGTTCAATACCCTAATGGGGTAACTTTGATATCTAAGAAACATTCTCTTCCAGGAAGAATGCCTCATTGCCAACGAGAATGTTCAGTACCCTAATGGGCTTTCCTAGTCATACCATAGGCTGGTACCCTCTACCAATAGACATGTTCAGTATCCCGACGGGTTAGCCTCTTTCACCCATATTACATCCTTTACCACAACCATTAATATTTGTATGTATGTATTGCTTTCGCAATGAGATGGGGAAGCAACTCTGAAACGTTTTATTGGATGGGATGGTATATGGGTTGGAGGAAATTCTATAAACTTCCCATAAAATATTGTTCGCATGAAAAATAGACTTACACATTTATATTAGTTCAAATACATATCATGGTCAAATTTACTCAATGTGTAGTGGATGAGGCCGTAAGAGAATGAATTAAAGGTGTCTCTAGTCCCTAAGTCTATCTTCTTCATATATAATTATAGTAGTGTTCCCTCACAAGTAGGAGTGGCATCCACTCTCCTGCTACTATTTGATAAGGATGATTGAATAAAAATATCTGATATGAAACTAGGATGTACGAGTTACCTATTGGTATTACTATGTAGACCTTGAAAATTTAAGTGAATCCCCATAATGTATTAAAGTTGGCCTTCAAGATACTACTATTACTAATGGTTTGAAATATGCATGTAATAAGGGAAATAAAGATCTGAAAACATTTTGGTTTCTAGTATTAAACTATCAATATTATCTTTATCTTAATTCCTTTATTAAAAAAAAGAAAACGCAAAGTGGGTATGTATTAAACTTTAAGTTAAACTAACAACATACAACATTTATTCATTATCTTACTCTACCAAAAAAGAAAGGAAAATATTTATTCAAGTGTAAGAACTTTTCCAATGTAACCATGTGCGAAGTAGGATAAGAAACATACTCTATCCACATATGAAAAATTTACCGCATCGATTACCTAGATATGAAGAAACAACCAACCTACTTGTTTCAACATCATAAGGTGTTGAAAAATAAAATAGTATTGTGGCATGATGACCTTTTGAAACCAAATTTCAATGTAATCTTTATGTTCATCAACAATAATTTCTATGCTCTCCTTTATCATGCCATGCATAACCTCTTCTTCTGGATGATTTATTTCTGAAGTGCATAAAGGATCTGTTGAGATGGATGTTGAGAACTCAATCTCAGGTTTTAGTGATATGTCTCCACTGGATGTAGTCCATAATTTTTCAACTTCCTTCTCATTTTGGAAAGGAAAATCAGTTTGTAGCTTATGGGACTTTTGTTCTTTTATCATTTCCAAAGAGGTAGATAGGTTCATGACTATTCTGAAGATGTGTTCATCCTGAAAAGAATAAATCCTAGTTGTTTCTAGGATTTGAGAGAGTTCTTCCAAACTAATAATCACCTTCAAATTCATTCTATTGGTTGATGGGTCCTTCCTCACACATGAATTAGTGGTTGGGGTTCTTAAAAAACCCAAATTTGTTATTATTCTATATATTTTTTAATATGTTAAGCACGACTACCTAAAAAAATGAAATATTTAAAGTAGATTTGCGCAAACCAAACAAACTATGCTTGCAAAAAATAAATCACACCTATAGGAAAGAAATCAAAGCATAAAATAAAATACAATTGTAGGAACGAAATCAAACTCACATGTGTCTGAAAGTAAACACACTGGAAGGAAAAATAAATACACTTTGCAAAAGGGAAGCACACTTGCATGAAAGAAATAAAATTTGGATAAAAGAAATAAAAGAAAGCACTCTTGCAGTACAATAAGCACACTGGAAGGAAAAATAAATTGTGGAAAAGTAGACACACCTTGTAGAAAAGATAAAACACACTTTTGCAAGAAAATAAACAGACTTGCAGGAAAGTAAATTTCAAGAAAGTAAATAAACTAAGAAAAGTAAACAAACTTGCAAAAAAAGTAAACACTCTTGTGGAAAGGGAACAACAAGGATTTGGAGCGACCTATTAGAATGGATGCCCAAGTTATTACCTCTCATCTTAAATTTTCTCCTCCTGCTTGTTGTGTAATTAAAGGAAACCTACCTACCTACGCTCTAATCCCTTTAGCACCTCCCCTGAAAATCCAAGATAAGTTCTGTATGTATATAAAAATTGTGTTTTTGGTGGCATAGACCAACAAGTATATATAGAGCTTGTGCACAGCTTGAGAGGTTGACCACTAAAAGCGTCGATTCTCTCTAAAAATAAAAACTCATTAAGGTTTAGCAACATAGTGCATCTCCTCCAACAACTTTGTGCACTCAAAATAGCTGCAAGTGCAACTACTCAAATATGAATGCGATGGGTTCCATAGCTAGAGGGCATGAGAAGGCACACAACCCATGTCTTTGATTCTCCCAGAGAAGCCTGCCAATATGCCAACCATCAACTTCACTACGCTCCGAGGGCCGGATCAAGGGTCAGATGGATGGTTAGATGGAGGACTGGATGGAGGACTAGATGGAGGGTTGGATGGAAGGCCATATCACATTTTTATCCTGTTTCAATAAAACGAGAAATGTTAAGAAGTCGTAATCACTGAATTGAACATAAATTATCATAAAATCATCACAAAATAACGATTACACATACCTCATGTTGTCCCATGGAAAATTGATGCACAAAACTTGATAATACCTTCAAAAAGAGATAAATAAAAGCATAGAGTGTATAAATTCCATATGCAAAATATACCCAGGCAACAGAAAAATAAGCAAAACACACAGTCATCATACCTGATGCTCCTCGTTCTTTACCATTTTCTCAAGAAAAAAATGGAGCCTCACATGTCGCAGATGGGTTGATTGGATAAATGTCCCAATTTAACCCATATTATCAATAGGTACCAAAATTGGGACCAATCAATACCCTCAACCATATGAAGTAACACCATATTATCCCCCCCCCCCCCNCTTATAGTGCACCAACTCCTATAGGAAGGGGATACATACCCCCAACACCAACAAGTCAGGTTCAAAATTTAGTGGTTGGCCCACCCATGGCCCCAGCTTATAACCTAAATAAAAGAGGATGGAAATCAACCTCATACACTCCTTATGAAATTCCCCCACTAGGTAATCCATAGTTTCCAGTCCCATTTCCTTGAAAACAAGTTTCCCCATGACAGGGTCAACAAAAGGCTGGTGTCAATTTTGTCCAACCTTTCCCTACTCAACATGTTTAAGCCTTTGAACAGTTAAATATGGTCAATCCACCTAACTAATCCAATAAAAATAAAGAAAATAATAAAAATAACACTTAAAAGTGACAGGGGGGACCCCCAACAAACAAAAACCCCAGTAGGGGGAAAACAGAACCATGGTAACCAAAATCCCCAAGGGGAAAATAATAATAGCCAATAGAGACAAGGGGAAAATGAAAAACTAAGGAGAAATTTCCCTGGTGCACTTTTTGAAGACTATGGTCATTACAGTCACCATTGCACTCAAATTTCTGATTACAAAAGGATGAAAGAAGCTAAGAACCCACCCAAGCCCCCTAACCGACAAGGACCAACACAAGTCCCTCAAAAATACATGCAACCACAAACTCCAGTTATTCTCTAGAACTCAATTCCTCATCAGGGAGTCATCAAAACCCAAAAAACAACAGTCCCTAAGCAAGACCATATGTGACAAAATACAAACGCAGGTCAGGCTCCATCTAGACACCCCACTAATCGACCCATCCTCCTCACCATTGAAGAGGATATTCTCCTTTAGAATCACAACTAATAATATGGTATGCCTCTTGAACCCACACCGACTACATTAGAGTCACCCCATTACCAATAGGGAAACCATTGATGATCCCTCCCACTAGCATAGAAATTGCTATTCACATCCCACATGCACCACTATGTAGGAATGTAAACAACCTACATGCAAGGGAAACACTTAGTTATAGACTAGTTGATGGCTTGTCTCAATATCCAACAATTATGTCCATTTTATAGGTCCTTCAAACTTGTCTATCACAAAGGAAAACACTACTTTCAACCTTGGTAGAAGTCAACCCATTAGATACTCGTCTGGTCACTCCTGACCAGGATAATATTGAACCATACCTCCCCTCATTGTTGGATTTCCAAATTCTAGTCAAGATTCAAAACCACCTAATACATCATTGCATCATTGATGGAGGGGAATCTACATGCATCATGTCCAATATACTATGGCCAACTCGGTTCCTGAGAACTCTTCCCATCCACCATTACCCTCATGGAATACGATGGTATTCCATCACAACCAAAATTCCTCTACCAAAATTTTCCTGTACAACTTGGGTGTAAATTCATTATCATTGATATAAAGGTCATTGATTCCCCATTGGATTACAATATCCTCTTTGGTAAGAGTTAAATCTATGCCATAAAAGAGGTTGCTCTTCCCTCACAATGCTCTTCCATAAATCTTACACACCATGCTCTTCCCTCACAATGGGAAGATTGTTACCATTGACCAATTAACTCACTATGAACCCAATCATTCCGGGAACATAGACAATATCCTCTCCCTCATATGGTCTAGTTCTAACATCTCATCCATTTTTGACATTGGACCATGAATATTTATAGACCCCTTGCTAGTGGGTTCTTATAAAGGAGATCCTCCTTCTTCCTTACCCACTAGAGTATTGCATGCATGTGTTGTTACCTCAAATGGAATTGAAATCCCAAATGAGTCTTTCCCAATACACATCCCCTAAGTGGCAACAAAGGAAGTTTTACCTCAATATACCCAAAAGAAATTTATTTTACCCCTAATCCTGAACTAAATATGATGATGAGGTCCCCATAACCCATTTGTAAAATAGTCCCTGAATCCCTAATCCAAAACCCTTTCTTTTACTCCACACCCAAAGTCTTAGCATACTAGGTTGTTGCTACACTCACCCTGCCAAACATGGTGATAGCCATCCTAGTTTGGTATTTAGAGCCACCCTCTATGGTATTGATCCCATCCATTCCCTCTTTACTAGAGGTATTTCCCATGTAATTAATGCCTCAAATGTCAACTCTTCCAACTAGTCACAGAGTTGGGGACATTAATACAAACAAAAGGGGAAGCACAACCAACAATAGAGGCACCTAAAAGAAGAAGGAGTCCACCCTAACTCCTCAACCTCACATCCAACCACCATGCACACTTTATGACACAATCAAACAACCAACCAATCTCCACCCCACTTTGCTAGAGTTACAATATCTAATTCCATTTCCAAAAAGAGTGTCGTTACTTCCTACGCTGATAGTACCACCCACAAAAACAAATCCTTCTTCATCTAAACAGAAAGGTCTCTCTACCAAATATGTCTGTGACATTTGTCCACAGTATATCCATTACACCCATCACTGCCCAAATCTCCCTCAATTTAAAAAGACTCTAGTAGTAGTGCACCAAACAATATTACTTGCATCCTCGCAAGCACCACCTACCATAACTAATGGTCCTAACATTTATTACATTTCCACATCAGTAAGTGAACAAATGAGATTCCCATGAAAATTTTGTTATAAACCATACCATTTCACATATACGTTCACTCCCATTATCGCTTTTTGGGCTCAACATAGGGATTCCTTACCATGTGTTCCCACCCCAACTCAAACCCATAATGACTCAGCCTTGACAATACCTCCACAAATAGGTTATACCATATCTAGTCCAAAACTTTTTCCTTTGACTCCATTAGTCATTTCCATACCTCAACTATCTAAATATTCCCCCCTAAATCCACGTAGCTCATCGGAAAGTCCCATTCATGAGGTTCTCCCTCCTCATATCCTCTATACCCCACATACGTAAATGGATATCTGGTTAATTTCATCTAGTGAAACCCCTCAACCCCCTCTCTCACATCCTTTTACCTCGGTTAGGATTGATGATCACCCTTACACATATCATATGCCTTCCATAGACATCACCACTAATATTTATGATAACACATCCCATCTTCCCAATTAGACCTATGAGGACCCATTTTTCTCCCACATCTTCTAATCTGATGAAGACATATTAGAGGCCATGAAAACACTTGATCTCCCATGGCATGTTGTGTATCACATATATTTTTTCTTATCCAAAGAAGCATTTCAACCACGACTAAACACTCTTTTCTATGTGGTTGAAATTAATTATTTTATACCCCCTAGATATGTGGACTATTTTAGGCATCCAATCCCCGCACCTAATGCTTTTAAATAAGGGAACATTTCGAACATATCCCATACCATCAAAGTCTACATCTTATTCAAACTCAATATTTTTTAAGAAATCACCCTCGGTGCCACATGCTCTCCTAAAGAAATTTATTCTTACAAGTCTCTCTTTCAGGATTTCTAGGATGTTTTTCCTGGTCATACACATAAATGTCTAGATTAGACCCAACCATTGTTGAACATTGCATCAACATATGGGCCGATGTTTCCCCCATTCATTAAAATCAAATTCCACTAAATCCCTCAAAATCCATGGCTATCAAATATGAAATTGACAACTTACTCTCTATTTGGTTCATATATCCCATTGCATATGCATCTTGGGTCTCCAACTCGGTGCTCTTCAACAAAAATAATGGTATGATCTGTGTTTGCATTAATTTTCGTGACCTTAATCAAATTTGTCCCAAGAAAACTTTTCCTACTCCACTCCTTGACCAAGTCCTCAATTCATGCACCGGACACGAAGTCCTTTCACTAATGGATGGCTTCTCTAGTAACAACTAGATCCAAATCCACCAAGAATACCAACAAAAAACTACATTTACCACCCCTTGGGGGAATTTCACCTATCGGGTCATGTTGTTTGGGCTCAAGAACATAGGATCCACTTTCTAGTGTTCCACGACATACTGTTTTCATGATCTTTCCCATATCATCTTGGCCTACTTATATGACCTCACTTCTCAGTCAAAGAAGTGTTTAGAAAATTAAGAACATTTGTGACTTGTCTTTCAACGCTATCGCAAATTCAATATCTTCTTGAACCCCATAACGTGTGTGTTATATGTTACAGTTGGATGCCTTCTTGGATTTATCATCTCCTAAGAAGGGATGATAGTGGACCCCCTCAAATTCCAAGCCATTAATGAAATACCCCCTCCAAAGAACTTGCACCAGCTGTAAAGTCTCCAAGGAAAAACCAACTTCTTACACTGTTTTTTTCCCAACTATGGAATTTTCACTGATGGTTTATTGCGCTTACTATGGTGTGACATCCCATTCTAATCAGACCCTTATTCCCAAGATTCTTTTGACTCCCTGAAAGAAGCACTCAATAAAGCACCCCTAATTAGTCCGCCAAAATTTTATAGGGATTATATCATATATATGGTTTCCTCAGAGGTATCTGTTGCAGGAGTGATAATCCAAGTAGGCAATGACCAATGTGAGCATTTCATTTACTATATAACAAAAAACCTATCTGGGCCACTGCTCAAGTAAAATCAGAGCAATAAGTTAGCCCTAGTGGTGGTCCTTGTAGTCCAAAATATGTGCCACTATGTCTTGCTTCGAACTACCAATGTCATGGAAGATTCCAATCCAATGCAATACATGCTCATTCGATACCAAATCAATGGAAAAGTTTCTCATTGTATCATCATCCTCCAAGAATATGATCTTGAGTTCACAACTCCCAAGAGAAAAATATCCCTAGGCCTTTCATATCTAATTGCAGACTTTTCATCAAACTCATTTGAACCCCTTGTGAATGAAAACTTCCCGAATGAACATTTATTTTTGATTTCATCTGATGACCCATGGTATGACGCTATTGTTGTCTATTTTTGTACGCAAAAAAATGGTCGTCATCTCTCGTGAGATGATATCCACTGCATGCGTCACCAAAATTCCCTTTACCTCCTCATAGGATATTTTCTCTATTTTAGGGGGGAAATCATTATTCTCCGTCATTTCCTCACCATCGACGAGTAAACAAAAATACTAAATTGCTTCCACAATAGTGCATGCAAGGGTCACCTCTTTGGTATGTCCAGAGCCTAGAAAGTGGTTCATACTAGTTAATTTTGTCCCACATTGTTTAATATTGTATGCATGGCTTCAAGCATTGCGATAAGTGTCAACTATATGAAAAATAAATCCAGAACGCCACCCATTGTCCTTTACCCATTTAATAGAGAAGAACCCTTTTGTAAATGGGGTATTTATTTCATGACTTGCAACCCCACATCCAACAATGATCATAAGCATATCATAGTCATTGTTGACTACTTCAAAAAATGAGAAGAATTCATGCCAACACTCAATAATACGAAAACCGCTGCAACCTGCTTCTTCTTCAACCATGTCATTACCCATTTCAAAATCCCCGTCCAGTTGGTTTCTGACCATTGTAAACATTTCGAAAAATAATTGTTCGCTAAGTTATCCGCTAAGATCATATTTACTCATGAGTTCTCTTCCACATACTATCCACAATTGAATAGGAAAGTTGTAGCTGTCAATAAAGTGCTCAAAATGATGCTCCAATGCACTGTCTATAAACACAAAACCAAGTGGCACCACATGATATTCTCTACATCATGCGCATATTTAACAACCATTAAAACTGTTACCATCTTCACACCCTTCCATTTATTCCATGGCGTTGAATTTTTCCTTCCCATAGAATGTGAAATTTCCACACTATGCACTATAATTTAGCTCTTACTTCACACAACCCCGATAACACAATGATTTTTCAAGTTGTATTCATTAGATGAGGATCATTGCTCCTGTTTGCAAAAAAAAAAAAGTGTCCAAGAAATGTTCCAAATAAGTCTTCTACCTCCACGTGAAACTTCTATCCTTCAAAGAAGGTGATTTAGTGTTGGCCTACAATATTGCCCATGACACTTCAGGCCATGGTAAATTTGAGTCCCTCTAGTGATGGCGATTTATCATTCGTCAATGTCTCACTAAGGGTGCCTACATCTTGTCCTACCCTAGAGGAGATACCCTCAAAGACCTTGTCAATGGGTTATACTTGAACAAATTCTACCCTTAATCATAGTCACCCTACCTTAGTCTCTTCTTGTATTTTCTTGGTGGTTTTAGTCATTTTATAAAAAAAAACATTCAACAACATATGTCTAATCCTTTGTCCTTGTTTTGATATATGAATTATCCATCTAATTACTACATCGTTTACACTGATGGTGCCAGTCATTAGACTCAGAATCTATCTTCGATAGCTTGGCCCATTTACACCTTGGAACAAGTACTCCTTCACTCCAGTGGTATATGCCTCGGTCCTGCCAGCAATAACAAAGATGAGTATGATGTTGTCATTGGCCTTCTCACAGAGGTGACTCACTACCATATTCGTCACCTAAGCATCCTTTTATATTAGCAACTCATTTTCCTACAGTTGAACAATGTATATCGTGTTTGTGATCCGTGCCTATATTACAAGTACTTGAAGTTAAACTTCTCACTCGAAATTTTGAATCCATCACATTTAGACATATTCATAGAAGTCTAAACCAAGTTACATATACCATGGATAATCAAGTGTTATATTTTCATTTGTCACATTAACATACAACCACAAGTGATTCCACATAGGTCATCAACATACATAAATTACCCATAAACAAAAAAATCATCATCCAATATATATATATATATTGTGCCAGAAATGTTTCATAAAAAATATACAACTTCCACGGCCAGATATTTAGGCTTAGATGTCTCCAAATTCCATCAGCATATAGAAACGAGGAGCCTCAACCCCTATACATAAATCATACAAAAAATTTGGGCCATGCCCATACAATACACCACCTAGGGTGCCTCTAACTCTGGATAATCCCCTATTGGAGAGTCTGTTGTTGGTTCCCTACCAACATGATGTCTCCCTCCCCTACGATATGGGGGAACCACTCCCAGGGGGATCTTCCCTAACATGACAAAACCCTCTACTAAAACATGTCGTAGAAGTTCTTGCCACTCGTTACTACCCTAAATACACTGCTCCAGAATGTGATCATTCTGGATGTGGGGCCAACAATCCTGTACTACCCTCTGTAGCGCAATATCAATATGGACCCACCCCATCTCTGTCTAGTGAATTCGAGGGACCCACCCCAATGTCATCATATCAGTGATGTCCCCTCTCCATCTTCTCCCCCTCCTTCCTCTCCTCTACCCCTACATGAGAAAAATATCCCTCTCCATTATTGGGTCTAACATCTGCAAAACCACATGTACCTTCTCATTAATTATTTGCATAGTAGATCACATAATTCAAAGCATATCATACATACAATAAAACACAAACATAACTCAATTGTCCCATATCTCTCCATGAGGCAGGCATATATCAATATGATGCTGAAATTCCCTTCCCAAATAGGGGAAATCCAAAATAATCTAAGGGGTCTACCTCTAGACTCCCTCAAAAAGTATCCATAAATTAATTCCCTCCCTTACCCCCTCTATGACACAAAAATATTTCCCCCCATCATTGGAGTCATTGATTGTGCAAAGGGGGTGGGTTCAGTGTCACTATAGGGCACAATAAAACCAGCTTCTCTAAAAATAAGGCATAGAGGACCGACCCAAACACAAACTTCCCCAAAATTTCCATTGCACATTGGTCCAACTGCGCCACCATAATAGAGATCATCACTCGCACACATGCATACATATTTTAATGTCTGGTTATCGCTCTCTCCACTATGGAAAGGTGTTCCCCGGAAATGCATTGGGTCCCCAATGACCCAAAATTTCTCACCACCAATGCAAACAATACTTAGGCATCTAGTGATTCAATATAACCTATGATAATATACCTCCTATTCAAAGGCCCCTCGCATGAGAAATGCCATCTTCTCATCGCTCCCACTATCTCTCCCACTAGAATATGAGGTTGGGCCTCCAACTCAATGCCTCATAATAGAAGCCCAATGATAAATTAGAGGTCTATATACACTATAAAATGGACCTCCTCACCTCATGACACAAAAACAGTTTGTCATGGACTCCACATCCCAATAATAAACTACAGGAGTTGCTCCTACAATCTCAGAAGCGAACATAAAAAATACTCAACATCTCGCCTGGGCAATTCAATATCAAATTTGAACATACCTACCTATTTCTCTTTGGAGAGACTCCCAATCTCTCTCTCTCCAGGGAATAGGCGTGATGAAATTAAATCTACAACAAATCCAAAAAATTGAGTCAGTTCACATAACCAAATCAAAATTTACGAAAGCAACAAAATTCGCTTTGTGTCTTGCACGCCTATCCTATCCAACATGAGCACACATTTGTGAAGCTATCTGATAGACAGATGTGCAGTGTTTCATTACTATTCCACAGATAGATGTGTTGACACTGCGTGGTTGTCTCACAAACAAGCGTTTAGCATTGCATGGTTGTCCCACAAGAAGGCACAAAGAGTTACATGTTTTTTTTGCATAAAGTCACACAAGTCCTACTTAGTTGTCCCCTATACAATTGTGTGGTTTGGTGGTCTAATCCCTCTAATAGTCATGGCCTATTGTATAGGATAAAAAACCAGAGTTTCACACATTGTGTGTGACTCTGGATATTTTTCCCACGCAAAAGTGCACGAGAAGAGGATTTTTTCTTGAGCAAACCACCCTCACCAATATCAAAAATGGTTGTACGACCTTCCATACAACCCACATCCCAAAAAATACCCAAATCCAAAAATGAATTAGGTTGAGACCACTCACTAGACTCTCTTCAAAGTCCAATTGGTGTTGCCATGCCCTCATACCACTCAAAAATGCATGTAAACTATCTCTTAGAACTCAACCTGTGCAGGTACAAATGAGGTGGCATTGTGGCCCCCATGCACATATATACACCCCTTCCCCAAACTTTTTATCACCCATTGTGGAGCCCAAAATCTCCTTTTTTTACATTGTTTATAGCACAACAATCCAAGCTTTGTCACCTACATGTCAGTAGATCGCTTGTTTTTCATTTTACAAAGAAGTCCCAATGAGTCCTCTCCCAACCCTGGGAACAGGTATGCACACTCATTATAATCTTTATCAAATACATTTCATATGTTCTTTACTTTCAATATATTTTTCAAATTGGTTACTAGATGTTTTTGTGTGTAGGTACTTGGTACAACAATATACAACCCATTCAATCTTGGAAACCCTATGTCCCCTTTAGGTATATATTCAAAATTGGAATTCTCTCACACCCATTGCAAACATATGCATATCCAAAATCTACCCCTCGACATTCACCTTTAGGACCTTCATATCCATCTTTGCAGTACCCCCACCTCCATCATATTCATCTATTGTTACCTGGTAGAATTCTCACATCCATGAGTTGTCCCACATATATTTACCCCTTGACATATTGGCACTCATGTTGTTCTATCCATTTAGGCTCGGGATTACTAGTAGTGTTACACATCATAGAAAGAATCGTATACTTCTTCCTCATCATATTTCTAACCACCTGATTATGGACTCCCACATCACTTTTTGGTTACACTAAATGCACCTCTGCATTATCATTAACCCCCCTCCTCACCCAACATCAATTTTCCATCTACAATTTCATCCCTTGTCCATTTACTTGGTACAAAAATGCACCCATGGGGCTGCCACGCTTCAAAGACGGTATCACATTACTGGCACCTCAAGCAGGCCCAACCATCCTTTACTTGAGAACCCATTTTTGTACATGTACTTTCAACCCATTTATTCTGTATTCATTTGGTAATTGTCTAAAGTAAATTTCAAATTCCAGTAGGTATAGGAGGTTTTTGGCATCGCCACCGATGGCATATTTTTCCTTGGGAAATAGAAGCCCATGTCTCTTGTGGTTGGGATATTTCACTTTTATCACCATCTATGCAAATCTATCCCTATCATGGCCAAAATACTAACTATCATTGACACCTCTATCTCACAGTACCGCATTTTGACCTATCCTACACTCATTTTCAATATCACCCACTCAACACAATTCACCCAATATCTGGTTGCCCCCCTAAAACAAGATCATGTTTATAGTTGCTTCCATCATTTATCATCCCCCAACCAAGGGAAATTCTTGAGTCCCATATATCTCGAACCTCGTCCATGTCACCAATTCATCCAACTTTTCTTCCGCTGATACCATTTGTGATCAAATTGATGCCAAGAATCCCTCTACTTCTTGCATTCACACTCCCTTTGTTGTCGACATCAGCATCTGTTTATAGGAAGGTAATATTATCTTGTCTCCCATTCCCTTATTAACGAGCAATCTTAATTGACACAAACATATTCTTCATTTCTCTATGATGTCGTTGACCCCCATAACATTTGAATCCAACAAACTTTCATGTTATGGTGGGTCACACTATGCGACCGTTGTGGTTTCCAGTAACAAATGAATACTTATAAAGTTTCTAGGAAAACAATTCCTTCAAGTTATCTATCCATTTATTTAGATACCATTCAATCATCAGAACTATCATCTATTGGTTTTTATGATCCTAAGGGTGCTAGAGGCCTCAACTTCATGAAAATTTTTAGTTATCGTCCTTCATTTATGGTTTCATGATAGGAGCATGGGGAATGCTTGCCTCACTTGTATCTAAATTTATCTTTCACTATTTAGATAATACTTGGTTCCCATCAAAATCTCCTCTTCCTCCAATGGATCACCCCTACGGTCCCTCTCAAATAGAAGCTATAAATATTATATCCACAAAATAAACAATTATGTATTTCAACTATATGTGTGCACCTAACCTCACACATCAAGGGCCATATGTTATCACTAAAAAATTTCTCACGAGAAATACATAAAATGGTTGACTAAAATATCAACACAAACACAACATACTTCCAACATTTACATAATCTATTTCATCAAGATGTCGAAACTGTATAAAAATACCCATGAATTTATGTGCACTTCTACCAAAGTCAGTGCATGCACATCCACATAGGTCAAAAAAGCATTCGTTGTGCACTATGCACGTCTTGTGTGACTGTCCCTGAAGAAACCCACGTTGATGCAAAAACAATGCATTTATAAAGTTGGTTGGGCCTCAACCACTTCCAGGCTGAAGTGTACCAATACAGGACCTCAATATTGGCCCAAAATCTCGCCTTGGGGTGATTGAAAGGATGGGAAGTACCTCCAAAGGTATCCCATTCAAACTTGGAACATGTTATGTAATATCTTGCTATGGTCCTATAAATACATGGTCATAGTATGTTGAAAAATAAGGAATTCATTGTATTGTTGTGTTTCCCATTTTCTCTTAGAGAAGCCATCTATTCGCTTGAGAGCTATCTCAACAACCATAGCATTTGGTAATCTTCTTCACCATTTTTATCAATAGATAGTAGATTAAATCCCTACTTTTGGGGGAGTCAACGACCATCCCATGGAGGAATAGGGGATTCATAAGTCCCACTTTTCTCCTTTGGTGTTCTCAATTCAAGGATCACTTTCCATTTGGGTATTTATTTCTTGTGTTAATTTCATGCGTCTATCTTAGTTTTTACATGATTTGTTTACTTCTATTTCTTATCTATTTGTTTTGTTATTTACTTTCTGGCTGATTCACTAATCAACGAACCACTTGTTTTTTTGTCTTTCTACTCTAAGAAGGTAGATAAAGGGCCTCGTTTTACTCACCCAAGTGACAACAAGAGATCAACAATTCCACCTAGGTCCTCTATTGTATCCTCCTTCTTGATTTTATGCACATTCCCCATATTATCTCCTCAATGAGGACAATATTTATACATTTGATATCCTTCACATCCCAAACATTTTATGAGTTGCTTCCTTGACCTATTTCCCAAGGAATTTGTCATTTTTTTATTAGCTGCATATGGATTCTCTGGTTTATGTGCTTGAGAACTATTCCTAATGAAATGTGTCTCGAATCCTTTCTTCCTCTGATCCATGTTATGTTTCTTATTATTATCCCCAACCTTTTTGAAATTTGTTCTTCCTCTGTTGTGTGCATGCAAATACTTATCATTTCTTATGGATTATTCTAAATTCCTTACCTCATAAAACTAAATTTTATCCCATTAAAAGGATTGAAGTACACTCAAGAACTTGTGAATTTTGACCTTATAATCCTTGATGAAGCTCACATACCTAATACGTTCCAATAATTTTGTCTCATATTCATCCATGGTCATGTTCCCAAGTTTGAGTTCAAAGAAATCTTGCATTTTCTTGTCATAATATTGCTTTGACAAGTATTCCTGCTAGAAATATTTCTCAAACTACTTATAGGAAATTATATTTTCATAAAGGTGCTTGATCTTCTTAAATAAATCCCACCATATATATGTCTTTCCTTGTATATGGTAGGATGTAATTATGTCTTCTACATTTTATGACTAATCATGTAACTAGAAATATTTCCTCATTTCCAACAACGATGATTTTTCATCCTCTCCCTTCCTATTCTCTCCATTAAATGATGGTGGCTTGATATTCCTAAGATCCCCTTACAATATAACAAACCCATGTCTTGTCCTATAATGTTTGACAAGAGACATACTTGAGTTTATTTCTGACCTTGAACATGCATATGCTCTTCTGATTGACTTCCCTTGGGAGTGATGATTTTGATGATGTCTACTGCTACTTCTAGAATATCTAGACCCTCTATGATATTCCCTTGTATAATTATATCTAGATACTTATACTAGCCTTGCACTAGCTTCTTGTCTTGTGCCAAAATATTTATTGACTTGCTTCTAGAGAATATTCAAACTATATAGTATCTCCTTCTAATCTTTCATGATATTTTCATTATTTTCCCTATAGATATGAACTTCTCTTTGCATGATTCTCAAAATTATAGGCTCCTTATTGACTCTTGTTCCATTATACATTATCTCATCATTTCCCATGCTAACATGTATCCCTCAAACTTCATATTCATTATTGTAGGACCCTTAGGAATACTCCATGACTATAGTTCTTGTAGAGGAACCAACTCCCTTCCCGCGCCTCTAAGTTTTATCATAAATTTGCATGAAAACAATTATTTTTTAGAAAAAATATATAGAAACAATTCTATAAAATTATGCATAATTTTTATTTCTTTAGATAAAATTATTGAATATTCAGCAGTATATTCAAGATTATGTTCAAGATGATTTTGGATAGGTTTATTTGGGTGATGTGAACCATGTAAAATTGTTGGAATGGGTAATGTAAAAATAAAACAAAGAATGGAAACCAATGGTTATTGAAAGGGGTGAGACATATACCAGATCTGAGAAGAAATCTAATTTCAACAGGGGAGTAGGAAATTAAAGGTTGTATATATATATATATATATTTACATGTAAGGCGTGGAATGCCACTAAAGGATCATTGGTAATGGAAAAAGGGGAGAAGGTAGGTACATTGTATTTATGTATTGTTAATTCCAAATCTTCTATCTCTTTAGCTTCTACAGGAGTGGATATAACAATGTGGCATCATAGGATTAGACACATGATTCATAAGGGGATGCAGATACTTCACAAAAGGAATTTTTTTCCATATATTAAATAACTTGATTTTGATTTCTGTGAGCATTGTGTTTATGGAAAACATAAGAGAGTCATATTTCTCAGTGTTGGAAAAGAAAAGAAACCTAAAATGTTGGAGCTTGGGCATACAGATTTATGGGGACCAACTCATGTATCATCTCTTGGTGGTTGTCATTATTATTTTACTTTTTTTTATGGTGGAACTAGAAAAAGTTGAGTTTATTGCATTCGATAAAATGTTGATGTTTTTGATATTTTTAAGAAATGTAAATATTTGGTTGAGAATGAGACAAGGTTGAGAATGAGACAATATAGAGGTTGAAGTGTCTAAAATCAAACAATGGAGGTGAATATTTCAACAAGGAGTTTGATTATTATTTTTCATAGCATGGGATTCATAGAGACAAGACAATTCCATGAAAACCACAAGGAAATGGTGTGTCAAAAAGGATGAACAATACAATCATGGAACGCTCAAGGAGTATAATATTGCATGTTGGGTTGCCCTTACATTTATGGGTAGATGTTGTAGATAATTTGTTTTACCTAATAAACATAGGATGTTCAATCTCGATGGTGGCATTCTATAGGAGGCATGGATATGTAAAAAGGTAAACTATTCATTTTTGAATACTTTTGGTTGTGAAGCATTTGTCCATATTGATAAAGAAAATAGAAAAAATATTGAAAAAATATCCAAGCAGTGTAACTTTATTGGATATAGTGTTAATGATTTTGGTTATCTCTGGTATTATGAAAATAAAAAAATAATTAGGATTAGTGATGTCATATTCAGTGATAATTTCATGTACAAAGATTAGTTGCATGGAAAGAAACATGAAAAAGAAATACGAGAATACACAAGGCTTGATGAGATCACTGAAAAATAAATTTCAAAGGTACTAGAAAATCAAAGTGTACAACAATAGGAGCAATGGGTACCTCAAACTCCTACAAGTGTTGTTAGAAGATCTACCAGGTTAAGTAGACGCCTTGAATGATACTCTCCTTCATTGTATTATTTATTGTTGAGTGACTCTGGTGAACCAGAAACTTATGAAGAGGAAATGTAGGTAGATACTAAAATAAGTGGCAGTAAGGAATGAAAGAGGAAATGGATTCTTTGTTAAATAATCAGACTTGGTACTTGGTTTAGTTTCCTGCAAGAAAAGAAGGATCGTAGAATAAATGAGTTTATAGGTTGAAGGAAGAAGATGGAGGTAAAAAGAAGTACAAGGCTAGACTTGTTGTAAAGAGGTTTTCACAAAAGAAACATATAGATTTTGATGAAATATTTTATCTTCATGTTAAAATGACTTCAATTAGGACTATTTTACATTTTGTGGCATTATAAGATTTGCATCTTGAACAGTTACATGAAAAAAACAACTTTTCTCCATGGAGATTTGGAGGAAGAGATTTATATGCAACAACCACAGAGGTATGAGGTCAAAGGAAAGGCAAATTAAAGATGCAGGTTGAAGAAGATATTGTATGGCCTAAACCAAGATCCAGGGCAGTGGTATTTGAAGTTTGACAGGTTTATGGTAGAACAAGGTTATAGTAGATGTCATTCTCATCATTGTGTTTATTTTAAAAGGATATAAAATGGAAGCTATATCATCTTCATATTGTATGTTGATGACATGCTTGTTGCAGGGTCTAAAATGCAAGATGTAAATGTGCTAAAAAATAAATAGCTAATTCATTTGCGATGAAGGATTTGGGTCTTACAAAGAAAACCCTTGTTATGAGAATAACAAGAGACAAGAAAAAAATGAAAATGACATGGTCTCAGGGTGAGTAGATAGAGAAGGTGTTGGAGAGGTTTATAAAGTGGAATGAAAAACCAGTTAGTACAACTTTGGTCGACCATTTCAAATTAACAAAGGAAATGTGTGCCAAGACATAGGAGGAGATACAATACATGTCCAGGGTCCCTTATTCATCAACAATTGGCAGCTTGATGTATGTTATGGTGTACACAAGACCAGATATTACACACACAGTTGGATTTGTGAGAAGGTATATGCATAATATAGGTAAAGATCATTGGGAGGTATTAAAGTGGATTGTCAGGTATTCTATAAGTACTTCTACCAATGCATTATGTTTTGGAGGTTCATACATTGATCTATAGGGATATGTTTATTCATATATGGAAGCTGATAAAGATAGCATGAGGAGAACCATAAGGTATGTTGTTACTATAGGTGGAACATACATAAGTTATATTTCAAAAATACAAAAGGTTGTTGCACTTTCAACAATGGAAGCAAAGTATGTTGTTGCTATAGAGGCTAGTAAGGAAATTATTTGGTTCCAGAGGTTTATGGAGGAATTGGGAAAGAAGAAGGATAATAGCAAGTTATCTTATGATAATGAGAGTGTCATTCATATTGAAAAGAACTCAGCCTTACATTCTAATACTAAGCATATCCAACTTAGGTACCATTTGATGCAGTCCATTTTGGAAGATGGACAATTGAATTTAGAAAAGATGCATACTAGCCAAAATCTTGCAAACATGTTAACAAAGGTAGTAACCAAGGAGAGACTCAATTCCTTCTCATTTTCATTTGGCCTTCAAGAATGAAGGTGAAGGTGAGAAATTTTACAGGCCTAAGGTGGCTCATAGTCCAACATGTCTAGCAATAGTGGAGTTGTTGTGATCGGTCTCCAAGTGGGATATTGTTGGTTGTGGAGCCTGATTATATTCTTGATTTAGAGGTTTGTTTCAACTGTGTTTGGATCCCATTTCCTGACAGGGGGGTGTGGGGGGCCTTTCCCCTACACTATTGTCATTAGGGGGGTCCAAGGGGGGTGACAACAATTAATGGAGCCCCCTCTGGTGGGGGCTTCGGGAACAAATCCCCTGAAGTGAAATTTTGGGAATAATTTCCTTGTAAAACATTGTAATTTCATATTCCATCTGGACCGTGCATTATAAGGTTGCATATATGACCGTAGAAGTTATGTCAGGGATTTTTTCCCTAGAAGGCAACATTATTTCATGTATGAGGTAATTGTATTACGATTGTGTGTGATAGTGAATATTGTGTTCTGAGAGAGGAAAATATGAAATAAAGAAGAGGAAGTTATAGCATGTGTGTTGTAGGTCGTATCCATTCATTTTTGCTAGATAATAAAAAGGTAGGAACTAGAAATTTCTCTAGTGGACACAACCTACATTGAGTGAACCATATCTATGTCTCTATTGTATAATGTTTTTTCTATGTTTCATTCCACATTTTTTTTTTAATTTCTCAGCGATCCATTTTTTCTAATAGTAAACTAGAAATGACAACTTTTTCCTTTTCACTACTTGTTCAAGAATTATAATTTTTAGCCAAACTAGATATCTTCCAAACTGTGCACTTCTAGAAAAAATTCAGTAAACCAAATTTATCTAGATTTATGAGTAAAAAAAATATTTAGTAAATAAAGTTTCCCAAATTTGCAACTTGGGGACCCTTTTCTTCCTCAAAAAATACTAAAACTCCCCAAATGGTGGACCTGAATAGTGGTTTTTTCCTTGTTTCAACATCCTCATTCCAAACCCCTTAGAATTCATACAATTCCTTTGCATACTATTTTCATTTCTTCTTTTCTGATACTTTATACAAGTTTCAATAGTAATTGTGCTCCTACAACTAAGCTTGAACCCAATCTTAATTTGCATTTTTTAGAAAATCAAAGCATGAATGGACAATGACCCTCTCTGGAACTTATGTGGCTCTCGACACTATGGAAAAAAACCTAGTAAATATTATTTTATTATAAGTTATAATTCTCCAACTAACAAAAAAACATAATTTTGTCTCCAGATTTTTTTTTTTTTTTTAGACTATAGGAGAATTTTGCCTATGTGGCATATTTATTGATGTGGTTGTTGATGCAGCATTATATGTCCACATGAAACCTTAAGGTGATGCCATGTCACCTTCTTGTACACCTTGGTCATGCCCCATTAGCCTTTGCCTTCCTCCTTGTCTGTCTCTCCTCTTTCTTCCTTACATTTTATACTTACCTTCACATTTTAATCTATAAATGAAATAAAATAAAATTATAAAAGTATGGGACCCTACTTGCACCATTTTCTAGATGGCATGATTGCAGTGGCCCATTCCTTCAATGGGTCTGATCCATACTTTACCTATAATGTTTCCCATAGGTCATAGTGATGATAGGGTCTCATCCCATACCTTTACCTTTGAAATCAAACTTTACCACACCCCATATATAATGATGGAGATCAGATGATCGACAACCAATAATGATCTCACATTGTCAACATGTGTGAGGGTTAAGAACCCTCCATAATGTGAACCCAAAAAACTACCATTGATACATGGAGCCTTACTATTGGTTTCACATCATGAAGGAATGTTTCAAAAATATCCATCACACCATGTGATACCACTTATTGCACTGCTCTAATAGAACTTATGGTAATGGCCACTGCTTTGTTGGTATCCCTTCCACCGTGGCTTGCCACCATGCCACTAACTTGGCACCATGGACCTACCATCATGGCTTTTCCACCATGGTAGTCCATGTCACCACTTCCATGTCATGGCCATGTGGCCTCCATGTCATGCTAACATCATGGTATGAAAAATTACCCAAATTCTCCAAATTTTCATAATTCACTACAAGGAGTCACCTTGTCAGGGATGATTTTAAGGATGGAAATTTATTTTAAAATTTAGAAACCTTGGCGAATCTTACTAATCCTTCATATGTCAACTATAAATGTTTGGCGATTCTTTTGTAAAAATATTCAAATTTCTAAATATTTTATGTAGTTTTTATAAAATTTTGGCGATTTTTAAGGTAAAATACTTTTATCCTATAGAATTTGGGTGAATCATTTTTAAAATAGTGAATCTCGCTTTTGGAAAAACCATGGAAAATTAGCCCATGAGAGAAATTTAGCCCCTAAAATCATCCCTACATGACCTTGTTGCGAATGTTTTTACATAAGCTCCTCAAACAATTCTTCCATTAGTTGTTTATAGAAAATGTTTCTAGTGGAGGAGGGTGGCCATATGTTTTTTTTGGTGCACCTTTGTGGAACATGTGCACAGGTCCACCTATGAAAACTACAAAATCGATGCTTAAATGTTCAAACTCCCCATAACTATTCGTAATGGAGGTGGATGCCCATAGGTTTTTGGAAAAAAAAAAATTTTTGATGCACCTTTAAGGAATCTAAGCATCGGATATTTCATGAAAAATAACACCTCGGTGTGTCCATTTTCTAGTAGCACCTTCATACTTTATGATAAAATTACATGCACCGAACAAACTGCATTGGTTTCATCGAACACCACACATTGATGTGCATACTTTTCAAAAGGCGCACTGTGGTAGGGTAAATAAAAATAAACTATCAAACTTATTTTCATTGTTATAGTGCATCCCATTCTTAAAAACTCTCAAGAAAGCACCAATACTCACCTTTTTTTCCTAAGATTCCTTATTTCCAATGCTTTACATCATCTTAGATAGATCCATTGGTGGATTCCACACATTTCCAAATTTTGGAAATTACCACAAATTTCCATTTCCTCTCAATAGTGAAATCATGCTTGCTCAGGAAATAACAAAGAGGATAAATTATTTATTACTGATGCAGGAGCATCACTCACTCATCAAGTGAGCCAGCGCATAGAGAATAAAGGACAGCTGGACAGTGCCAGCACACATTTTGAAACACTTGAAAGTTGTTGCGCCGCTCTTTAATGAAGGTGTTCATAAAGAAGAACATTTGTATTGTAAAGGGGACCTTGAGCCTTTAAGCTCTCGTCCTTAGTAGATAGGAAGGCATTTAATAGATTTAATGTTGTTAGATAGGAATTAATTGTAGATTTGATAGTTGTAGAATTCGAGAGGGAAACGGGATATAGACACCCTCCTTTGTACATTGTATGATCATCAAAACCGAGAGCAAGAAGAGCAGCAGAAAAATGTATGCAGAACTTCCATGTACAGATATTGAATTAATAAGAAAGCTTTGATTCAATTCCATGGTTGTGTTGTTCTTTGTGTATTGTTGATGTTATGCTCATGAATGTTTGTTTCTGTTATGCATTTTCTTTGTACATGTTGTGCATTTGATTTCATGTTTCGAACTTGAAGTCTGAAGGAGAGAAAGAGTGAATGAGTTTCAATTGTTTCTCTAAGTGAGCTAGAGAATTCCTGCAAGGAGTGCAGTTGAATTTGTCCGCAAGGAGTGCATGACTGCAGGGTTTACTTAGGGATAGATTTTGGTTCCATTCATTTCGGAAGTGCAGGTTTGGCACTGGAGCCATGCAAGGCGTGCGCAGGCTGGATGAAGACTCAGAGTTGTGATGCTGAGCAAAGGAAATTGAGATTTCTGCTGCAGGAGTGCGCAGGATCGAAAAGTTCCAATACTTAGTCGTATTTGGAAATTTGTCGCAAGGAGTGCGTGCAACAAGTCCCCATAAAGATTTGTGAAGAGAGGATAATCTCAAGAGGGATGGAACCTTTGAGATCTCAAGCGAGAACGTAGAAGGTTCGTGCTGAGGATAGTCTCGAGTGGGAGTTGTAAGCATAGGAGAGGAGAACAAGTCTCGGTAGGAATACCTTGTCGCTTAAAAGGAGCATCAAGGAGGAGGAGTCGACGGCTAGGATTCACTGGAAAGATTAGCAAAATCCCGCCATCCATCAGATTTAGGAAAAGTTGCGCAGGTTTTAAGCGTGGGCGTACAGGGAGGAGAGTCATCGGGATTTGACACATCGGGATATCGGAGTTTCCGTGGTCGTGGAATTCTCATATGACAAAATCGCGATGAGCGGTTTCCCGAGAAGATCAGAGCCATTGATCTCAGTGGAAAGATGTGGCGCAAGAACCCGAAGAATCGCGGTTCGGCACCTCGGGACCTTTGGTGTCAAAAAAATCACCCCGAATTGCGACGGGTCCCACGGTGATAGCGTGTGGTATTGACAAGTGGCATCGCATATCGGAGTTCAGGACTTGGGAGGTCCTGTGAAACGGTGCCACAGAATTCGTGAATTTTCGAATCGCGAAATCCCGATTTCCATTTGGAGAGGGGACCACCGGTGTCAAAGGGAGAGGACAGGTGGCATCGGGATAGCGGGACTCGGGGATTGTGTTGCCGAGTTCAGGACTCGCTACTGCGCGAGGTCCGATTTCCCAATACGATAAGGGAGATCATTGGAGATCATTCTTTGGGTGTGAGAAATTCCGATAAGGGAGTTGAAGAGCAATTCCAGCTCTTCGGGCCAGTCAAGAAGAAGGTCCTGGTGATCGCGATCATTCTCCGTGGAGCGGGGAAGGTGGCACCAAGTGGTATCAGAGCGGGAATATATTTACTTTATGTAGCAGAGAAGAGGATTCATCATGCCACCCAGAAGAGAAAGGCAGTCACCTGGTCCAGAGGACAGGGATGCACAAAGAAGAGGTAGGCCGACAGGAAATCCAGAAATGGAGCGCCAAATGAGAGATCTCCGAGCAAGGCTTGAGGAGATGGAGACAACACAGAGATGTGGAGTTGGCACAGGGGATCTTAGCGATTCCGAAGTTGAATAAGAAGCTGGACATGCAGAAGAGGTCACAGCAGAGGACGCCTCAACCGAGGGGTTGATCAAAGCCATTTCCAGGATGAGTTCAAAGACCAATATGGATATTCCAGCTTACGAAGGAAGATTGGAAGCAGAAGAGTTGCTGGACTGGATCAGGGCTCTTGACACCTACTTCGACTATGAATATATTGAAGAGGATAAGAAGGTAATGCATGCTATTACCAAGTTGAAAGTACATGCAGCCTTATGATGGGACGAGCTATAGGCGGATAGGTGTTCCAAAGGCAAACAAAAGATTAAAAGCTGGGATCGGATGATCGCGAAGATGAAAGCGAAATTTATCCCCAGAGATTATCAGATCACACTGTTTAGGCGAATGAAGAACCTGAGACAGAAGTTGATGACGGTGAAGGAGTACACCGAAGAATTTTACAAGCTCAATATCAGAGCAGGTCATCAAGAGAGCGATGATGAGAAGGTGGTGAGATATCTGAATGGTCTGAGATACGACATTCAGGATGAGTTAAGCATGCTAACCATCAGGACGGTGGAAGATGCTTATCAATTGGCTCTGAAAGCCGAAGAAAAGTTGAGTCGTAAGCAAGGTCAGCGATGGCGAGGCAGAAGTCAGCCCAAAGGCAAGACGGTTGCCCAGGAGAAATTCCAGAATCCCAAGGAGGAATGGCAGAAACCTCGGGGCCAGATTGAAAAAGGTGGAACCTCATAGCGAGGACAGCCACAGGTTGAACAGAGAAGACAACAGAATGATCCGCAGGGAGATTATGCTGATGCAAATACTCTTCCTCGTACTAGGGGTCGAGGCAGAGGAAGAGGTGGAGTGATCACATGTTTTACGTGTGGAAAGAATGGGCACAAGTCATTTGAGTGTCCAGAGAAAAATCAAGTCGGAGGAGAAGCTCACATCACAGAGGTGCTGAGGCATGATGTCGAGAGTGAAGATAACAGAAGTGGGAAGTCACTGACGGTGCACAAAGTTCTCTTAACACCCGAGAAGGAGGTGGAGGACACAACTCAGAGGACCAGAATGTTCAGGACCACATGCAAAACCAAAGACAGGAAATGCAAGGTCATCGTAGACAGCGGAAGCACCGATAATCTCGTTTCATCCGAGATGGTGGAAAAGCTGGAGCTGGAGACGACCAATCACCCGAGTCCATACAAGGTTTCCTGGCTACAGAAGGGACATCAGGTGAGTTTCACTAAATAGTGTTTAGTTGAATTCAAAATAGGTGGGTATAATGATAAAATTCTGTGTGATGTTATTCCCATGGATGTGTGTCATGTATTGTTGGGTAGACCATGGAAATATGACAAAAATGTTGTTCATGATGGGAGAATGAACACATACACCTTGGAGAAGGATGGGAGGACACACAGATTGCTTCCGATAAAGGATAAATAAGTGAAACCGGAAGTAAGTAGTACCATACTTATCATGAGTGGGAAGGAGCTGCTTACAGAGATGGAGAAGAAGGAATATCCACAATTCTTTGTGGTCAGGAAGCCGAGAATTGTCCTGACTAGCACAAGAGTGGACGACTTGCCAGAGGAGATTCAGGAACTGTTGGGAGAGTTCGCTGACATCATAATGGATGAATTACCTTGTTCGTTGCCACTGGTGAGGAGTGTGATTCATCACATCGACCTCATACCAGGAGCAAGTTTACCGAATAAATTTTCATATAGGTTGATGCCTCAGGAGAACGAGGAAGTCAAGAGACAGGTCCAAGATTTGCTGGATAAAGGACTGGTCAGAGAGAGCTTGAGCCCATGTGTTGTTTCGACAGTATTAATTCCAAAGAAGGATGGAGCCTAGAGGATGTGTACAGACTCCAGAGAGATCAACAAAATCACCATCAGGTACAAATTTCCACTGTCGAGAATGGATGATCTGATGGATTGCCTGAGCGGGGCAAATTATTTTTCGAAGATTGATCTCAAGAGTGGATATCACCAGATTCGCATGAGGGAAGGAGATGAATGGAAGACAACATTCAAAACAAACAAAGGTTTGTACGAATGGCTGGTCATGTCGTTTTGTTTGACAAATGCGCCAAGCACATTCATGAGGCTAATGAATGAAGTTCTGAGGGAGTTCATCAGGAAATTCGTTGTCGTATATATGGACGATATACTGATTTTTAGTAAGACGAAGGATGAGCATTTAAAGCATTTGGCCATTGTGATGAGAACACTGTAGTAGGAGAAGTTGTTGATAAACATGAAGAAGTGTTCCTTCATGCAGACATAGCTCATTTATTTGGGTTTTGTCATATCAACGAATGAGTTGAAAATGGATCCTGAAAAGGTGGAAGTGATCAAGAATTGACCATCACCGAGAAATGTTTTCGAGATGAGGAGTTTCCACGGCGTAGCTAGTTTCTACCGAAAATTCATTAGGAATTTCAGTGGGATTAGCGCAGTAATGATGGACACTGTGAAGAAACGACATAAATTTTTTCATTGGACAACAGAGGCTGAGAAGAGTTTCAATCTGTTGAAACGAAAGATAACAAAGCAACCAATTCTGGTGTTGCCAGATTTTCAGAAGACATTTCAAGTGAAATGTGATGCAAGCGGATATGCCATAGGAGGAGTCTTAAGTCAGGAGGACAGGCCAGTTGCATATTTCAGTGAGAAGTTGGATGACGCAAAGCTGAAATACTCCACATATGATAAAGAGTTTTATGCCATCATACAGGCATTGAAGAAGTGGAGGCATTACTTGATACCCAAAGAATTTGTATTGTACAGTGATAATCATGCATTGCAGTTTGTAAGTCAACAGGAGAAGTTGAACTAGAAGCATGCAAAATGGGTAGAGTACATGCATAATTTCACATTTGTGATCAAACACATTTCAGGAACTGCTAACAAAGTGGTTGATGCTTTGAGCAGGAAATGTTTGTTTCTGCAGGAGTTCAGGGTCAAGACGTTGGGTTTTGAAAATCTGAAAGACATGTATGCAGGTGATGCAGATTTCGGAGAAGCATACGAGGCAACCGAGAATCCAGTTCTCAGGGATCGGAGCCCATGGATAGACTACCTGATCCAGGAGGGATTGTTGTTCAGAGGTAACTAGTTATGCATTCTGAATTGCTCCATGAGGAAGAATTTGGTGAAGGAAAAGCATAGTGGCGGGTTGGCAGGTCACTTTGGACATGACAAAACATTCGCGAAGCTGAGAGAATTGTATTTTTGGCCAGGGATGCGAGCATAGGTCAAAAGGTTTATTTACAGGTGCCGAATTTGTCAACATTCGAAGGGCCGGAAGCAGAACGCAGGTTTTTATCAGCCATTGCCCATACCCAAGAGACCATGGGAGGTGATAAGCATGGATTTTGTATTGGGTTTGCCAAGGACACAGAGAGGAGTTGATTCCATCTTTGTGGTGGTAGACAGGTTTTCTAATATGGCACATTTTATTCCATGTCAGAAGACCAGCGATGCGACCCACATCACGAACTTGTTTTTCAAAGAGGTTGTTAGACTTCATGGATTGCTGAGAAGCATAGTCTCGGACAGGGATACCAAATTCATAGGTCTTTTTTGG
Source organism: Picea engelmannii (assembly GCA_009831015.1). NCBI lineage: Eukaryota > Viridiplantae > Streptophyta > Pinopsida > Pinales > Pinaceae > Picea > Picea engelmannii. Next base: position 279,932 of record ML781311.1, on the reverse strand, counting down.
AGGACGCTATGGAAAAAGATAGGGACTAATTTGGCTTTTAGTTCAGCTTACCATCTGCAGACAGACAGACAGACCGAGGTGGTCAACAGAAGTTTGGGAGACTTACTGAGAAGCTTGGTGACATAACACCATAGCAGTTGGGACAACATATTGCCACAGGCAGAGTTTGCGTACAATGATTATGTGAATCGAAGTACAAGAAAAATTCCATTCCATATTGTATATGGGACACAACCGAGAGGAATTTCTGAACTCAAGGAGTCAGGACAGACTGCTACTAGCAGCGCTAGTGCAGAGGAATTTGCTGAGGCAATGAAAGAACTTCACACGAATGTGAAGAAGCGACTGCAAAAGTCAAATCAGGAATACAAACGCAGAGCAGATCAACATCGGAGACAACTTCAGTTCGAAGTTGGCGATCTTGTTCTAGCGCACTTAAGGAAAGAGAGGTTCCCAAGGGGAACATATAACAAGCTCAAAATGAAGAAAATTGGGCCATGCAAAGTCCTGAAGAATTTCGGGGAGAACGCTTATGAGATTGAGTTGCTAGATGGCATCGAGATATCTCCGATATTTAATGTTTTAGATTTATACCCATACAAGAATGGAGAAGCTGAGACTAGAACTGAGGGACCAGTGATCCAGTGGCAGAAACAATTACCAGTTGCAGAAAAGCCGCAGATGGACTACATACTGGATAAGCGAGTGGGAAAGAAGACCAGGCGAAAGCAATATTTTGAATATCTGGTGAAATGGAAAAATCACCCAGTCGAAGATGCCAGCTAGGAAAATGAAGCAGTGATACAGAAGCATGGACAAACTGTGTAGGAGCTCATGGACAAGAGCCCATGAAATTCTTCAAGCCGAGGAGTATGATGCAGGAGCATCGCTCACTCATCAAGCAAGCCAGCGCATAGAGAAGAAAGGACAACTAGACAACGCCAACACACATTTTGAAATACTTTAAATTTGTTGCGCCGCTCTTTAATGAAGGTGTTCATAAAAAAGCGCATTTGTATTGTAAAGGGGACCTTGAGCCTTTAAGCTCTCGTCCTTAGTAGATAGGAAGGGATTTAATAGATTTAATGCTGTTAGATAGGAATTAATTGAAGATTTGATAGTTGTAGAATTCGAGAGGGAAACGGGATATAGACACCCTCCTTTGTACATTGTATGATCATCAAAACTGAGAGCAAGAAGAGCAGTAGAAAAATGTATGCAGAACTTCCATGTACAGATATTGAATTAATAAGAAAGCTTTGATTCAATTCCATGGTTGTGTTGTTCTCTGTGTATTGTTGATGTTATGCTCATGAATGTTTGTTTCTGTTATGCATTTTCTTTGTACATGATGTGCATTTGATTTCATGTTTCGAACCGGAAGTCTGAAGGAGAGAAAGAGTGAATGAGTTTCAATTGTTTCTCTAAGTGAGCTAGAGAATTCCTGCAAGGAGTGCAGTTGAATTTGTCCGCAAGGAGTGCGTGACTGCAGGGTTTACCTAGGGATAGCTTTTGGTTCCATTCATTTCAGAAGTGCAGGTTTGGCACTGGAGCCGTGCAAGGCATGCGCAGGCTGGACAAAGACTCAAAGTTGTGATGCTGAGCAAAGGAAATTGAGATTTCTGCTACAGGAGTGCACAAGATCGAAAAGTTTCAATACTTAGTCGTATTTGGAAATTTGTCGCAAGGAGTGCGTGCAACAAGTCCTCATAAAGATTCGTGAAGCGAGGATAAGCTCAAGAGGGATGGAACCTTTGAGATCTCAAGCGGGAACATAGAAGGTTCATGCTGAGGAGAGTCTCGAGTGGGAGTTGTAAGCACAGGTGAGGAGAACAAGTCTCGGTAGGAATACCTTATCACTTTAAATTAGCATCAAGGAGGAGGAGTCGACGGCTAGGATTCGCCAGACAGATTAGCGAAATCCCGCCAGCCATCAGATTTAGGAAAAGTTGCGCAGGTTTTAAGCGTGGGCATACAAGGAGGAGAGTCATCGGGATTCGACACATCGGGATATCGGAGTTTTCGTGGTCGTGGAATTCTCATATGACAAAATCGTGATTAGTGGTTTCCCGAGAAGATTAGAGCCGTTGATCTCAGTGGAAAGATGTGGTGCAAGAACCCGAAGAATCGAGGTTCGACACCTCGGGACCTTTGGTGTCAAAAGAATCACGGAGAATTTGCGAAACCCCGAATTGCGACGGGTCCCACGGTGATAGCGTGTGGTATTGACAAGTGGCATCGCATATCGGAGTTCGGGACTTGGGAGGTCCTGTGAAATGGTGCCACGGGATTCATGAATTTCTAAATCGTGAAATCTCGATTTCCATTTGGAGCGGGGACCATCAGTGTCAGAGGGAGAGGACAGGTGGCATCGGGATAGCGGGACTCGGCGATTGTGCTTCCGAGTTCAGGACTCGCTACTGCGCGAGGTCCGATTTCCTGATACGACAAGGGAGATCATTGGAGATCATTCTGTGGGTGTGATAACTTCCGATAAGGGAGTTGAAGAGCAATTTCAGCTCTTCGAGCTAGTGAAGAAGAAGGTCCTGGTGATCGCGATCGTTCTCCAGGGAGCGGGGAAGGTGGCACCAATTACCTTCCCATTTGAATTATCATTCAATCAAAATTACAGTTTATCTTGAAATTTGGCATTTTTTTTTAATTTCGTGCATTATCCATGAACGGTTCGGATCACCCCAACACAGTGAGTATTGTGTTAAATACATAGTTATGGTCACCTCCTTCACATCCATATCTATATGCACTGGTACCATTCAATCTAGTGCACCACTAGCTGACAGAGGAGATATGTCATGTTATGACTAGTCATGAAGTGGTACTTGTACCCCGTAGAGACATATTATGGGTAGAGGTTCTCTCTACTACATGGAGGCATTTGTCTCATGAAATTATGATGTTGATGTGCCATATTATTGGTGTTGTCAACGCCATTGATATGTTGAGGGTTGGTGCTAATGATCCCACTACATCTAGCTCATCATCAAATCCATCCACATCCTCTACTCCACCACATGGTCCTCCTCCTCCTGATTCTCCTCCACATGAGTCAGTTGCGACATCTACCAATACTCCATCCACTTTTGATCCTCCTCCTCCTCTTGTTTCCCCTGCACATGTGTCTAAAACTGCATCCATGCCTAATATTCCTCTTGCTTCCTCTCCACAAGTATCTGAACTTGTATCCATTTATGATCCTACCCCTCCCCCTCCTCCTCCTCTTCCTCCACATCTGTCACAATATTTTGATGCTTTGGACACTATGATCATATCGAGTACTATTTATGAACATAATCATGATATTGATATCTAGATACACTTTATAGTGCACTTATACAGACATTTTTTTATGAGATATTTTTTCTTGATAGAGGATCTACCTCTGGTAGTAGAGACATTATTGCACCTCGCTCTCGTGGTGGACCTAGCTAGTAGTGGTACTCATTAACATTTATATTGATTGTTTTATATTTGATTGGAGATCTATATATGACATGTTTATTGTATATTTTGTTGAGATGTATGTTTGACATGTGTATTCATATGTATATCGCTCATGTATAGTATATTTTCATATAATGTTGTGGTTTTTATTCTTTTTTTTTATTTATAAAATGTAATATGAGTATGCTAATGATGAACATTGTTAA
>ML781311.1:204738-276214 GCA_009831015.1 Picea engelmannii | reverse complement strand
TCATGTATAGTATATTTTCATATAATGTTGTGGTTTTTATTCTTTTTTTTTATTTATAAAATGTAATATGAGTATGCTAATGATGAACATTGTTAATGATTTCTCTGTTTTTAAGTGAAATTTGATATGTTCATTTAAATTTACAGTTATCATATAATGTTTAACTTTACTTTTATGAAAGCATTTAATTTGGATTGTGATTACAAAACGCTATAAACATTAATGTCATATAATGTTTAATTGTTGTTAAAGGTGATTTTTTTTTTCCAACAAGATAAAATATGTTTATTAAACATGTTTAGAAACAAAAATACTTAAATATGATGAGTAAAATTATTGTGATTTGAATATTTATGTATTTTTCATATATTTTTTTTCCACAAAAAAATCCATAATTTCATTAATTTGGTGCAAAATTACATTCGTAGATATATATTGACTATGAATAAATAGCCAGGTATATATTAGCTTAATGTAACCACTTCCATTACTGAAAGTTTCAACAAAGATTCAATTTTGACATATTGCCAAAAACCCTCCTTTCCCACCTACCACATGCTAAGCCAAAGTTGTCTCACAACCCATATACAAAAACAAAAAGAATAATTCTTATGTAAAATATTACAATTATGCATATACAGGTAACCCCATATTCTTGCTAATAGTTCCAAGAAGAGGTGAAGGCCTCCTACAGTAGTCCATCCTGGAAAGGCACGTGGTATTCAAAACTGCCCCCTGGTGAATGTTTGGATATATGCCAACTGCCAAAATATAACTACGAGGCTTATTTGGAAATCCTATCAACCATTTTATTTCATTCCCCGTAGATGTGAGAGAAATATATAGTGTCAAAAGTAGTGATAATACTCATAAATTCCTCAAGTATTGGAATCAGATGATAAATATGACAAATTTGAACCATGTTCACCCATTTGAGGACAAATAAAAGTAATAGTTTAATTCCATAATCTCAGAGAAATTATTTGAACCATCTCCCAATCCATCCCTTAGTAGAAAAAAATGATGTATGGATAAGTATAACCCCCCCCCCCCCAAAAAAAAAGTAATTGATCTCCCGAATCCGCCCCATCCAAGTATGCCCATGACCGCTCCCTGTCTATATGTTCCTCCAGAACCACACGAGCATTACCAAGACCCACCCTAAACAAAGGATTTAAGTGTGAAAAGATTCCAAGTCAATTGATAGTCACACAGGAGGGTGACTTTGTATCATCCCGAAAATTCGAGGAATTCTGAGCTATCCAGATCCCCCATGCATCAAAGAAGGGGAAATACTTGATTTCCTGCATAGTCCTTGGCGAGAGCCAAATATTCAAGGCCTCCTCAAAGGATATGCCTTGCCAGCCACCAATGTAAGTGTTCAAATTACTTACTTCCTCCCATACTAGAATGGTAAAAGGACATCACATAAAAATATGATTGACAGTCTCCTCCTATTCTTTACAAAGTGAACACCAACTCAGACCATTGAATTGCCTCTTTTGTAGGTTTTCCCACATTGGAATTTTGTTCTCCATAATAAACCAGACCATAATTTTCCCCTTAGATGGGCACCTTTGTTTCCAAAGTTTTCTCCACGACCACTTAACATATTGTTGCAAATGATCAATACTAACCATATTTTCAGGTATATACCCCTTCGAGATCCCTACCTCAAAGGAGTTCATCATCCCGATCCGACAGATGAATATTCGCTCTCCTAAGAGAACTGATATACATGTCCCAAAGTAATAAGTCTTCCCCTTATAAACCCAAGATTCTCCTGTCTCTCCAACCTTAGCACCAAATGTTTGTGGCTAGAGGTTCCCCAACCTGTGCTAGGTACAAATACCCCCCCCGATCCAATTTTGAGCATAAATCTTCAGGGATTATGTGCTCTCTATATATACCCACCCAGGGGTTCCGACCAATCCTAAGAAAGTTTCCATACCCAACTTGCTAGGTTAAACCATTCCCAACAATCTTAAAATATTTAAGAACTTCCTTCCACATAACAAAGATCCATGTCGTGTTGATGATACAAATTGCAACGAGGATTTCGACCGCAAAGTGTCACTAAGCCTATTATTTATAAGATAATGATATATAATACTAGTAGGTGGAACCCCCTTGTATATTAGAGGATCAGGTTCTTATTTGATATTTATGTTGTTGTTCAACATTTATTACATGGCTCTACATGATTGATGGTGAAATGTTGGTTCTATTTGTGACAAATGGATGATGGATAATACATGTTATGTGTTGGTTCTGTTGCTATAGGCTCTAATTTCATGTCATGGTGGCTTATGTTAAACATTATTACCTTTCATATTTGTGACTTGATTCATTACATGTTACATCTACATGTTAGTAACTACAAATAAGAGCAATTGAAAAGAGACCTATGCTATGTTATGCTATAGTATATGCATCTGAAATTTAAAAGGGTTGATGTTAGTCCTAACTAGCAATGTTAGTGGCTATACAATGTATTGATTTATATGAAGGCACATTTGATATGGGTCATGGTATGATTGGAAATGGTTAATGTGATATCGGGTGGCACACTTGGAAAGTAATGGATGTTGGTTTCGATGCATGGATTAATTGAATGGATTAATTGATGGTTGGATAGCGTGTTCTAAGTAATTGAATGAGTAGAGGATGGAAGCGACGTGCATTTACTGCATGTCCCTCCATACCTCTCCCATTGTCTGTCACCCTAGCTTTGTTATTGTTCAATTGTGTTTCGTTGTGGTTAAGCTCCGATATTCAGGTGAGGAAGGAACTTCTTGAGCAAGCTCACATTTTTATGGCTATTTGGTTACAGGTATTTTTTTTTTCGCCATCCATGAACTCGCTTTATTTATGAAATAGATATTGGCTCGGTGATGTATTGGTATGTGATTTTCTTAAAGATGGAAACTGTGTGAACTCATGGTGTTTATGTGGCATATTTGTTTGTGTGTTATTCGATGAAAATGGGAAATTTGATGGATGAAGTCATGATTTCATTGATTATTCTATGTGGTGGAAGCCATGAATGCTCTCTGTTTTCTTTATGGGTTTTTTATTTTCATTCCATCTAGACTTACTATCCGTCTCCTCATAGTTTTTAAACCATAACTGGTCGTATTTGGTGTTATGGGGTTGTTGTGTTTGATTTTGAACCACCTTGGGTCACTGCATATTGTTCTACACCTGGTTGTGGGATCGTTTTATATTATTGGTATCTACACAATTGGTTATGGTGGCTATTTCCCAATAGCGTTTCTCTGGGGTTTCTTGCTATTACATGGGCTTTGCATTTCTATCAGCATTATTCGATTTTTTGTGGAAAACCATGAGGGTTATGCCCTGCATGTTCTCGGTGTTATTACTCGCCAGTAAGAAGCCTTTGTTACTCTGATTCATAGTCTCTCTTAATTGGTGTGAATTGTCACCCTGTATTGAAGGCTAATGGTTATGTAGCCTTTATGTCCACCATGTTGTCTTGAAGTGCTCTCACCTTCTTTTGGTATGGTTGAAACCAGTCTCCCTTTGTTGTTTCCACTGAACAAACTCATGATTGTTCAGAGCCCGCGTTTGATTAACTGATTAAATTATATCTTGTCGGTATCTTGTTGACTATCATGAGTTGTTGGAATAACATCGACATTGGTTTGGTTATTGGTTTGTCTCTGTTGATAGAGTTAATGACATGGTTATAATTGGAAATGATTATTGGTATATAGTCATTGCATTCTTTTATTGTGACAATTGAATTGATAGCTCAACATGGTTAATTGGTTGATTGGAGAAATGAAATGGGAACATGGTCACTGCCTCTTATGTTGTAATAGTTGGATTGTTAACTCAACATTGTTTTATGGTTTGATTAAGTCACAAAAATGCTTCTTGCATTATGTATTAGTCTGTGTGTTTCCTACATCATGGTATAAGTGGAAATGGTGGTCGTTGTTACTGTGTGTTTAATTTACCAATAAATATTATTGCAATTTGAAGTGTTGATAGTTGTGGCTTGGTTGTTCACTGTGTATGTTTTATGGATGTCGTGCATCATATCATTGCACCATCAGAGATGCGCATGGGTTGTATAATAGTATGGTTTCATTTCAATTTAATTGTTAAATTGATTAGAGGAATGGAATCAGACATGTTTCTAAAAGAGCTTGTGTTTGTGTTTGATTTGAGGAAATATTTATGGGCAGTGGTTGATGGTTTTGATGCTGAACATAGTTGAAACAAATGACTGTGGGCTCATTAGAATTTTTTTTTAAATATTAAATGAAAGAAGTCTGAGGAAACATAATTCTTATACAGGTTGTTTGGAAGGCATATGTTTTTGAGTATGATGATAATGTGTTAATTAAAGGGGTTCAAATGTGGATAGTGAACAAGTATCAGAACACATTAATTGTTTAATTGATCACAGTAATTGTTTGGTTGGTGTTGAATTGTTTTCATTAAATACATAATTGTTTGATGGATTACTTAATTGATTTTGTGAACAATATCCACTCTTTTCCCCTATCATTATTTCACTTTTTGCTAATTACAATCCCCTCACCTTCCCATATTCATTATCCACTCCCTTTTCCTAAAATTTAACAGTTAAGGGAGACTCTGTATTATGACAGTTTAAAGATCGAAGGGATGTATTACAATGATATATTATTTGGTTTACATTACAGTTGATTGTTGTTGTCTACGAGCAGTAATCATGATCTTTCCCCTTCATTTTAACATTTTTCTCTCAATACAACCCCCTCGCATATACCAGAACCTTTGTTCACCCCCTGCTCATTGATGACTATTAAACAATTTGTATGGATTGGATTGCATGCGTTTGATATGTTGCTGAGCCAAATTTTATTTTATATTTCAAAAGGAGTTGTCATGTATGGTTGTTAAAGAAACTATTTCTAATAAATTATGTATACAAGAATGAGATTTTTTAGAGAAGGTAGCCATGGCAGAGGTAACCGAGGAAGAGATAATTGGAACAAGGGCCCTATAAGGCCAAGATTCTCCATACATTTTGATGCTAACTCGCAAGAAATAGGCCAACTATTTATAGATGGTTATTTTAATTGGATTTGGAAAAGAGTGGTCCAACCTAATCCTAAAAGGCCTCCCTTCCAAGCTCCACAGGTCCCTAGAATCCCCGTGCCTCCTCATGTCTCATTGCTACCTGAAGTTCCCGAAAATGACGGATGGCAAGATATTGTCCACCCGACAGTCTCCCAACATCGTGGTTGGCCTAAGTTGTCTTTACCTACTCCCTTGCCTATCAATCAAATTTTCCAAGATGCCCCTTTCCACTCACCAGTTTAGTCTTCCCATGCAAAACAAAGGTTGAAAACCGAGGCCCAACATGACCTTGACAAATGAAAATCCACTGCTTCCCCTTCCTCACCCTGCAATGACTCTGATAAATCCATGTCCTCCTGCATGCATTTGAGAGATGATTTCTCTCATGTGATCAATGAGATTAGGCCTAAAGGCTCAGCACAACCTAAGGAAAATTCAAAGATATCAAAAGGTGACAACAAAAACAAGGGAAGGATTGCATCTCAAAGTGTAAAATATGGATTTTAAGTTTTTTTATTTATAAATTGATGATAACAGTTGACTTCTGAAATTTTGGACAACACATTATTTTTGGATATATGGGTAGTATATTTTGGAAATAATTTCAAAATCATTGAGATAAAATTTTCAAATATGAATGTGATGATGGGAGTCACAAGGAGGGAAGTTTTGTTAATTAACTAGTTTTGTTATGATTGTTAAAATCTAAAGGGAGTTACAAGGGGTCCCACCTATTAGTTATTATTTATTTAAAAACCCTTATTATGATGTATTACTTTACCCCTAACTAAAACGTTGGTTGATTTTTAGTTAATTTAACTAATTAAGTAGTTTCAAGTACTTCAACAAATTTTAGTTTGTTTAAAGGAAAAAAGAAAGGGAGGAACAAGTGGGGATATAAGGAGAAGCATACTAAGGTTTTCTCTTTGATTTCTTGTTGAGATAATTCAGTTTTCATTCATTCCTTAATTCATTAGAAGCCTATTTGTTTTTTATGATAGCAGGGTCCTATTGTAGACAATGATATTCAAGGATGAATTACATCATTCAGAAACTTGTTTCTAAGAGGTGTTGATCTATCTTTGATAGTTTATGTAGACTTGTATGTTTATGAATTAGTTTTCATGACTAACAAAGGCTATTGTGCAGAGTCGAGTGGGAAACAATCTGTGGCAAGTTGATCCAAGTTTTAAATTTCATTTTTTTATTTTCTATCAGAAGTCCTTTTGTATGTTTCATCGAGGACGTCTATGTTTGAATTTGGTCCAAAACCTCCTCGGGAAATTTTGTAAAGAGAACAATTATTTAATGAATTGTATTGAAATAAAGGATTGCTTTATGTCTCATCTGTCTTGATTATCAAATTGTTGTCTTTAATTTTGTTTCTCTACTTATTCAGCATCTGTTATGTTAAAAAAAACACATAAATAATGAATTTTTCAACAAGCTTTTATTTATAAAAAACCAACCTAAGAACTTGTAAACAATACTTGTGAATTAAAAAAACTTTTTTGATGGCTATAAACATAGGGTGATATTCCCATCTATCTTGATTTAACCAAGTAAGATCTTAAAATGCTTGAGTAAGATCATTTCATATCTTTTCCTCAACATTTATTTGGTGACCATACTGGGGAGATCTTCAATATCTCTGTGGTTAATTTTTATGCTTGATTAGCATCAAATGCATCTATTTTTCTGATATTGATTCTTTGACTGTTTTATTTCTTAGTGATTGTGCCCGTTGAAAGGCAACCCAATATTGAGTCTGGTCTTCAAGATCATATCAAAATTGCTTGGAATTTGTTCAACACCATTTTAGACATTTCCAATACTCGTGATGAGATTAATCATTCATGGGCAACAATTGAAAAATATATTAGTTCCCAAGAATGTTGGGAAGCTAGACGTAGACATCCTAGAAATCAAAAGTAACCTTCTTATTCCTTCAATTTGAGCCTTACTTTCATGTCCTTAGACTCTCGTGTTTCTAGAAGAAGCATAGGCTTATCACCTGAAATTAATCCTATAACTTAAATAGGAAGAAGGAACGTTGTGTTATCTACCCAACAAAGTTCTCTAAGGAGAAATTTGTATGATTCATCCAATTCGTCTTTCTCTCCCTCATCTATCATCCACAAGATGGCATCTAGTGGTGGTTATGGTGGCACTGTAAGTGCTTCTTCCTCTCAGTCTTCATCTTCGTCAATGATTGGTAGCTTATATAGCCACCATATTCTTGTGCAATCTACCACCAATCCCACCAAAGTCATAAACACGTATGGTCTTTTTCAGTTTGAAGAGGACGCCACAACCACACCATGGCATGTGTCCTCTCCTCTTAACCTAGCACCCGCTACTCATCCACTTCATAAATTCAATGAGCATCTCCCTAGGTTTTCAAGGAATAACATTGTCACTTCAAATGAGCACCTGATGGCATTTTCTAATGCTTGTCACAACATAGGAGCCAATGACAATGATACTTGCATGCACTTATTCGTCAATTCATTAGAAGGAAAGGATGCAGTCAATTTCTTTGACCTTCCTCCTAATATTATGTCTACTTGGGATGAGTTAGTTTATTGGTTCAGATCCACCTATGGGAAATCTAAAATCCTAGATGAATAGTTACGGGAGTACAATAACATCTCCTATAAGGATGGTGAGACCATCAAGTCCTTCAACTTGTGTTTCACTAAGTTATACAATCAAATCCTTGAACTCATTTGACCTCAAAACCAATCTTCTTTCATGCATTATTACAATGCATTACCTTCCACCTATCGTCATAGTATTGAGTAAAAATCCATTGATACTCTCGATTCCACTATGCATACTTGTTTAGAGTATGAAGAACAACTCAAAAGAAGAGGTCTTCCCTAGGGAGAATCGGTTAAACAAACATACATGTTCGCCCTCTTACAACTATTACAAGATATGAATAATCATATGATAGAATATGAGAGAAACGGAAATGTCTCCCCTCTCACCCTTGGAGCTTCATCCTCTTCTACACCCCCCTTTATAAATCCCATCGAAAATAATTTTCATCCTAAAGCTATCTTACCTTGAAGTTGGTGTAACTTTTGCGAGGAACACCACGAGGAAGCCACATGTGAGGTAAGGAAGAGTGCTAGAGATAATATATTTGGTAAAAGACCATAAACTACCATCGATGTCCTAGATTTTGCAGAGCTAGAAGATGTCATGATCATCAATATTAGGAACAAATCCTACGCTCCCAAAGGCAAATTTGATCCCCCCCCTCGCAATTCGTCTAGCCCAAGATCATCCTCACCAGCTACTACTGTTCAGGTTCCTAAAGTTCCTGGAATTACCTCCCCTCTCCCCTCTTCCAAATACAATATTCTAAATCATTTGGCCAACATCAAAGCATATGCCACCCTTTTGGACATGGTTGTCATCCCTAAACAACAAAGGTATCTAAAACAATTCATGGTAGCCAACCTCTCTGAAGAGGTGAATGAAGACGATTCATCTGTAAATAAAGTAGTTGTACATAAATTTAGATACCCTATAAAAAATCCCCCTTTTTATATTTTTATAAATATTATGGATAAGATCTCCCATTGTTGCCTCATTGATGACGGTTTGGGCCCAAGTGTGATGTCAAACATTATTGTGGAATATCTAGGCTTGTCTTGTATAAATGAAAATGCTAGAATCATGCTCTCCTATAATAGTCTACAACAAACGACCATAGATGAGATTAAATATGTGACCTTAGTTTTGTGTGCACACCCTGAAATAAGGACAACCCTTAGTATTCAGGTAATTGATATGCCAGTAATAAATTACTCAATCATCCTGGGAAGAGATTGGAAAGCTTTAATGGGTGGATACCTCTCACTCGATGGAATAGATTTATCTGTTCCTCAGAATGGTAAAAACATTATAGTCCTTAGAGAGGGAAGGATTTCACCTTACATAGAGAGTTTCCCACAACCTAATGTGATCTATGTCTAAGAGGACCTAGGGGTGTACTCCATCTTTGCCGAGGAAGATAAAATTCCCTTGGAACAAATTGATCTGGATGATGGTATGTGGCACATGAACTCTAATGGTTCCTGCTCTAATGAAGGTAACAAAGCTGACATTATCTTGATTTATCTTGTAGGAAAAATCCATAACTTTTCTTATAGGTTCGAGTTTTCTTGCACAAACAATGTAACTGAATACAAAGATTTATTATTAGGCATTGAAAACGCCTATAATCTTGGTTGTGGTCACCTTTCAGTTTTTGGGGATTTTGAGCTGGTTGTGAACCTTCTACGTAATATTTACTCTCCTAACAAAAAGTTGATGAAACGATACACCCAAACTATTTGGGAACTTATCTCGAACCTATTATCTTTCAACATCACTCATGTTAAGAGGGAGTTAAACTCAATGGCTAATTGATTAATTGTTTTTGTAGCCTCTCCTAATCAGAAGCTTCTGCCACACAGAAATTATTATACTTTTCAATCTCTATATCATCCACATATCCCCAACAATATAGAATCTTGGCAGGTCTTCCCTAATGATGAGATAATTTTTTCTTTCATTCAAAATGAACCTTTCAAGCCCAAGGAAATTATATGCATAGAAGATAACAAGATTCCTAAAGGCTTGACTCCTCTAGAGAATTCGTTTTTATCGAGTGATGTAGGAAATAAAGAGAAACATAAAGAAGAGGAGTCGAAAAGAAAGGTGGGTGAAACCATCTCCTTGAACATTGGGACACCCGAGTCTCCAAAGAATGTTAAAATAGGTGCCCAATACTATGATGTGAAGGAAATGAAGTTTCCCAAGCTACTTGGTGAATTTCAAAATGTCTTTTCTTAGTTTTACAAGGATATTTGTGGTTTTGATCCCGGTATTATACAACATGCCATCCCCATCAAGGAAGGCATAAAACTAGTTAGGAAAATACAAAGAGTTGTCAACCCTGTAGTGGAAGAAACTATTCGAGGGGAGTTGGAAATATCCTTGAAGGATGGAATCACCCTTCCATTCAAGTACCCCGAGTGGATTTCCAAATTAGTTCTTGTTCTGAAGGTCACTAATCATATTATCTTATGCATTAATTTCCGCATATCCAACCAGTCTATTATGAAATATCCCTTCCATCCCCCTAATATGGAAATGATTCTGCAACAAGTGTTAAGGTCACATATGATGCCCCTACTTGACAGTTTTTTTTTTTCTTATAATCAAATCAAGGAAAAAAGGGCAGATGCATATAAAACCACCTTTAATACTAATTTGGGTACCGCGACTTATGAGTGTATGCTTTCTGGTTTACATGATGCGAGTACCATTTTTAAAATACCTACACAAATAACTCTTGACAAATTGATCAGTGAAGTTATTCATATCTATCTTGATTATCTAATTTTGTATGTTAAAGGGATGTTAACTACCTCGGAGTTCCAAGGGTTATGGATGGGTCCTTTCAAGATATCTTTTATCCTGGATACTAACTCTTACATTCTAAAATATCTAAATGAGAGATTGTTTTCCTACAACACTAATGGTTCTCACTTGAAACATTACATGGAACCAACTTGAAAAGTTTTAACATTGTTTGGATTTTTTGTGTACCAGTAGTCTAGATCTGCTTTCATTTTTCCACTATTTTTCATTTCTCATTTACAATAGTTTGATTTATGCTTTCTGTTTTTGACAATTTCCTGCTCCTTTTACAATTCTATCAATTTATTTCCTGTTGTTTTAAATTTTGTAATCTTAATTCTGTCATGATTTTTATTTTTTTTTCATCTTTTAGTTGATTTTGGTAGAGAATAAGATGTTCGATAAGTTTGGATCAGTTCTACCACAGTGACACTCCTGCAAGACATGGTTAGTCAATAACAATCAAGTTTACATAGTTGCTACGATGTTTCCCTTGAAAACACACTTGAATTTGTTATCTTCTTTCACTACCGTCTTTTAAAGAAATTGGTTATTCCCTGCTTCTACTCTCCATTTCTTCATCCATATGAGAATTTAAAAGAGCAAGTCTGTAAATTTTTCTCCTTGAAATAGAGAGCAAGTTTTGGTTGAATGATTATGAATAGAGGGATAAACCCCCTCATATTTTACATTTTTCATGAGTTATTCCTAAATTCTTAGTCATTTTTCCATTAAATCCGCTCATCTTGGTTATATCTTCTTGATCTATTTTTCTTTGTCTACGAAACCATGAATATTGAGTTCTAAATCTGTTGGAAACAAATCTCACTATGGATTAACCAGTTTGTTGACGATAAAAATCGCAATGTGGATTTAACTCACAAAGTGTTTCTAAGCCTATTATTTATAAGCTAATGATATATAATACTAGCTGGTGGGACCCCCTTGTAGATTTGAGGATCAGGTTCTTATTTGATATTTATGTTGTTGTTCGGCATTGCTTATAGGGCTCTACATGATTGATGGTGAAATGTTGGTTCTATTTGCGACAAATGGATGATGGATAATACATGTTATGTGTTGGTTATGTTTCTCTAGGATCTAATTTCATGTCATGGTGTCTTATATTAACCATTATTACCTTTTTTATTGGTGCCCTGATTCATTGCTTCTTACACCTACATAAAAAAACCCTTGATTTTTTAGAGCCCGAGTTTGATTAACTAAGCCAATTATATCTTGTCGATATCTTGTTGACTGTCATGAGTTTTTGGAATAGCATCGACACTGGTTTAGTTATTGTTTTGTCTTTGTTTATAGAGTTAATGACATAGTTATAATCAGAAATGATTATTGGTATATAGTCGTTGCATTCTTTTATTGTGACAATTGAATAGATAGCTCAACATGGTTAATTGGTTGATTGGAGAAATGAAATAGGCACATGGTCATTGCCTCTTATGTTGTAATAGTTGGATTGTTAACTCAACATCGTTTTATGGTTTGATTAATTCACATAAATGATTCTTGAGTTATATATTGGTCTTTCTGTTTTCTACAACATGGTATAAGTGGAAATGATGGTCGATGTTACTGTGTGTTTAATTGCCCAATAAGGATTATTGCAATTTCAAGTGTTGATAGTTGTGGCTTGGTTGTCCACTGTGTATGTTTTATGGATATCATGCATCTTATCATTGCACCATCAGACATGGGTGCGGGTTGTATAATATTATGGTTTCATTACAATTTAATTGTTAAATCGATTACAAGAATGGAATCAGGCACATTTTTACAAGAGTTTGTGTCTGTGTTTGATTTGAGGAAATATTTATGGGCAATGGTTGATGGTTTTGATGTTGAATAGAGTTGAAACAAATGATTGTGTGCTCATTAGAAATTATTTTAAATATTAAATGAAAGAACTGAGAGGAAACATAATTCTTATACAGGTTGTTTGGAAGGCATATTGTTTTGAGTATGATGACAGTGTGTGAGTTAAAGGGATTCAAATGTGGATAGTGAACAAGTATCAACACATAGTAATTGTTTATTTGATCATGGTAATTGTTTTTTTGGTGTTGGACCGTTTTCATTAAATAAAGAATTGTTCGATGGATTACTTAATTGATTTTATGAACAGTATCCACTCTTTTCCCCCATCATTATTTCATTTTTCGCTAATTATAATCCCCTCTCCTTCCCATATTCATTATCCACTCCTTGTTTCTAAAATTTAATTATAGTTAATGGAGACTCTATATTATGACAGTTTAAAGACCAGAGAGATTTATTACAGTGATATATTCTTTGGTTTACATTATAGTTGATTGTTGTTGTCTGTGAGTAGTAATCCTGATCTTTCCCCCTCATTTTAACACTTTTTTCTCAATACAACCCCCTTGCATATCCCAGAACCTTTGTTCACCCCCTGCTTATTGATGACTATTAAACAATTTGTATGGATTGGATGGCATGAGTCTGATATGTTGTTGAGCCAAATTTTATTTCATATTTTAAAAAGAATTTTCATGGTTGTTAAAGAAACTATTTTATAATCAATTATGCATACATGAATGAGATTTTTCGGTCGAGGTAGCCATGTTAGAGGTAACCAAGGAAGATTTAAATGGAAAAGGGGCCCTAGAAGGCTAAGATTCTCCATACGTTTTGATGCTGACTCGCAAGAGTTATGCCAACTATTTCAAGATGGGTTTTTTAATTGGATTGGGAAATGAGTGGTCCAACCTAGGCTTGAAAGGCCTCCCTTCCAAGCCCCATAGGTCCCTGGTATACTTGTTCCTCCTCATGTCTCACTGCAACCCGAAGTTCTTGAAAATGATAGATGTCAAATGATTGTCCACCCGACAGTCTCCCAACACCGTGGTTGGCCTAACTTGTCTTTACTTTATCCCCCTCCTATCAATCAAATTGTCTGAGATGCCCCTATCCACTCACCAGTTTAGTCTTCCCATGCAAGAAAAAGGTTAAAAATAGAGGCCTACCATGCCTGACAAAGGAAAAGGCACTGTTGCACCTTCCTCACCCTCCAATGACTCTGATAAATCTATGTCCTCCCGCATGCATTTGATGGATGCGTTCTCTCATGTGATCAATGATATTAGGCCTAATGGCTCATCACAGCCTAAGGAAAATTCAGAGAGATCAAAAGGTGACAACAACAACAAGAGAAGGATTGGATCTCAGAGTAGAAAATATGGATTTTAAGTTTTTTTTTATTTATAAATTGATGATAATAGTTGACTTCTGAAATTTTGGACAAAACATTATTTTTGGATATATGGGTAATACATTTTGGAAATAATTTCAAAATCGTTGAGATAAAATTGTCAAATATGAATGTGATGATGGGAATCACAAGGAGGGATGTTTTGTTAGTTAACTAGTTGTGTTATGATTGTTAAAAGCTAAAGGGAGTCACAAGGGGTCCCACCTACTAGTTATTATTTATTTAAAAACCTTTATTACGATTTATTACTTTTCCCTCTAACTAAAAAGTTGGTTGAGTTTTAGTTAACTTAACTAATGAAGTAGTTTCAACTACTTCAACCAATTCTAGTTTGCTTAAAGGCAAAAGGAAAGCAAGGAACAAGTGGGGATAGAAGGAGAAGCATACTAATGTTTGCTCTTTGAGTTCTTGTTGAGATAATTCAATTTTAATTCATTCCTTAATTCATTAAAAGCCTAATTCTTTTTTATGATAGTAGGGTCCTATTGTAGACAACAAGATTTAGAGCTGAATTACATCATTTAGACACTTGTTTCTCATAGCTGTTGATCTATCTTTGATAGTCTGTGTATAATTGTTTGTTTATGAATTATTTTTCATGACTGACAAAGGCTATTGTGCAGAGTCTAGTGGGAAGAAATATGTGGAAAAGTAATCCATATTTTAAAGTTCAATTTTTTATTTTCTATCAGAAGTCTTTTTGTATGTTTCATCAGGGATGTCTAAGTTTGACTTTGGTCCAAAACTTCCTCAGGAAATTTTGTAAAGAGAACGATTCTTTGATGAATTGGAATGAAATAAAGGATTTATTTATGTCTCATCTATATTGATTATCAAATTATTGTCTTTACTTATGTTTCTCTATTTATTTCAGCATCTGTTATGTTCAGAAAAACACATAAATAATGAATTTTTCAACAAGCTTTTATTTATAAAAAACCAACCTAAGAACTTGTAAACAATACTTGTGAATTAGGATAACATTTTTTTTGGTTATAAACATAGGGTGATATTCCTGTCTATCTTTCTTTAGCCATGTAATATCTAAAAATTATTGAGTAATATCATTTCATATATTTTCCTCAACACATTTCTCTTAGTCCTGGATTTCTGATCCACTCCAATAAAGAGAGAGGAGCCACATATTTTTGGATGACTACTTTGGTCCATAATTTTTTTGTGGTAATCAATATCCACACACATGTTTTTGCTAATTCTTTAAAAAGTAAGAAAATATTCTTTATACCCCAACCCTCAAGAGATTTTGGTTTTGCAATTATCTCCCAATGAGCCTAAGGCATCACCTGATTCTGCTTATTTCCCCTCCATAGATAAGAGAAGGACAATTTTCTAGATTTTTCCAGGATACGTTTTGGAATCCAAGAGAGGGACATCCAATAAAATAGGACAACCTCTAGTACCAACTTAATCAGAATTAGTCTGACAGCCCTAGACAAACAGTTATAGCTCCAAAATTTTAATATTTTTTATAATTTAGCCAAAATCCACAACCAGTCAGTCCTCTGGTAATCATTGGGTTTTAAGTGAAAACTAAGATACTTCAGCTCTTTGTCCAACCCATGAATCTGGTAAAGGAGTTGAGCCAAGAAATGTTTAATAACTTCTTCCTCGACCAAAGAAAAGAGTAGACTAGATTTATGTTCATTAACCAACATACCAGTTGCTTTTTTAAACAAGGTGAGACCCTCAATTAAAATGTTATCTTCTCTCTTTATACCATCACAAAAAATTAGGATATCATCAACAAAGAGTAAGTGTGTGATGTACAACCCATTGGAAATTTTTATACTTGTGAATCTCCTAGCATTCTTTGCCCCCACCAGAAAATGACTGAGCCATTCTTCTACTAGGAGGAAAGTGAAGGTGACAGAGGACAACCTTGACATAGTCCTCTTTCCGGTTGAAAAAAAGAAGAGTTGAACCATTGATGAGTATGGAGAAATAAACCGAAGTCATACATTCCATCACCCAAATGGTAAAATCCAAGCCAAAACCCATATGCATCATAAGCATTTTTAAATACAACAAGTTTACCCAGTCATATGCTTTGGATAAGAAAATTTTACCACAACTCCCCTAACGATATGAAATAGGCCAAAAATTTTCAAAAGAGGAGGGATTATCTGTCTTTGGAATGAGCACAATGAAGGTAGAGTTTATAGGATTATGGATGTAACCATTCACCCTTGATTCCTCAACCACCTTTAGAACATTAGCTCCAATTAGATTGAAAAAAACCAAATAAAATTCAATAGTACATCCATCAGGCCCAAGAATTTTCATTTTTTGAAAAGAGTGAATAACTTCCAATATTTTTTTTTTAGTTAATGATCCCATTAAAGACCCAATTTCTTCCTCCTCTACAAACCGAGGGAATAATTGAGCCACTTGTACAATTTCTGCAGTAGACGAACCCTCTCGGACTTTAAATAACCCACTGAAATGTTCAGTACCCAACTTGGTCAAGCCTTCAAAAGAAGATACCATCTCCCCAGCCCGATCCCTTAGACCCCAAATAATATTATCCATTTTCCTACCTTTAGAAAATTCTTGAAAATACTTAGTGTTCTCATCACCACATGAGAGCCAAATTACATGACTCTTTAGTCTCCACAAAGTTTCTTTTTATTCCAGTAAAACCCTACGTCTTTTCTCTAAAACACAAAGTAATTATTTGGCATCAAGACTAGTAAACCCTTGCCCTACCCCTCCTTGAATCTATGATAGTGTTTTTTCAATGTCTCTCAAATACCGATCATCCTTGGGATTTTTCTCCCTAGCCTAACTCATAGTTGCTTTTTTCAACCTTTTGAGGTTCCCCAAAAACTAGACCGTCGCAAGCACTTGATTCCCATCCATGATTGGAAACCACAAACCCCTCACTAATTATTGATAAGAGGGTTATGAGATCCATCTGTCAAAGAATTTAAAATGGATTGACACCATCCTTGTTCTATCCCTTAGCTCTAGCATAATTAGAAAATGGTCAGATTCCCCACCATAAGCAACCCACTGTCTAACAAATTCAAAAGAATCCAGGAATTCATCTACCAATAAAAATATGTCCAGACGCTTTCCCACCTTGTCATCCCCAACCCTTCTATTACACCAAGTAGGGGTTAGGCTTTGTTGTTCAACGCCCACCAACCTTGACTATTCCAAAAAATTAAGAAAGAAATTGGTTAACGAGTCCAAGGAAGTTTGTTGACCCCACATCCCCGAGGCCCCTAAAGAGAAGTTAAGATATTCTCCAAGAATAAGATCCTTACCCACAATCCACGATAAATCAACTAAAAAATTCCAGTATCGTTGTCTATATTTTTAAGGCCCATAAACATTTATAATTTTCACACTATGCCCCAGGGAATAAGATAAAAATGACAGAGCAATTCTTAAAGAAAACCCCCAAACAGTTTCCAAGTTACAATTCTTTGTTTTCCACCCAATATCTAGCCCCCTCAAACAACCCCTGGCATCCACTGCTATAAACATCCAAACCGGAAAAAAGGACTGAAGAAACTTTACCACTGGATCACTACCCCCTAACATTTCTTGTAACAGAATGACATTCGGTGAATTCAACTCCGTTAGCCTTCATAAAGACATTTTTTTTATGGGTTTACCAACCCCCGATAGTTGAAAGACAAAACCCTCATGAGGTAACTACCTCATGGGGTTTCTTTTCTCTAAGAACCCAAACAATAGAAGATTTCTGCCCTGAATCCAAATCAATCCTGGCCCGATCTTGTGCCAAGAGAAGATGTGATTTTTTTCCCCTTCCTTTACCCACAGAAGTAGTCTGAGGAAAGGATCCCAGCCCTCGTCCATCCGAACCCTAGACATCATTTGCATGTAGTTCCCCCTTGACCACCGACCTACTCCTAAGGGGATAACAAACCTCGCATTCTTATGAAGAGGAGTTAGTAGACTTAGAGGGGGTGGAAAAAAGGGAGGAGAGAGAGGTAGTGGGTACCTCAGTTGAGGGAGACAGGGACGTAGTGCAAGAGGGGAGGCCAAGATCGAGTTCCATGACACCTACCTCTTGCAAGGAAAACTGACTAGAAAAAGGAAAATCATTTACAAATGAAGTGCCCCCCAGCCCCCCAAAGTTCAGGGAGTGCATAACCAAAGGAGGATAAAATACCAAACCATTGGAGGAAAAATGGGCATGAAAGAGAGACCAAAAGAGCCACATATTTACCCTTCCTGCCACTCGACAAGAGAGTACCAACACCATTCCTAACAACATGATCAAACCCCACATTTGTAAAAGGAGAATATGCATACATAGAAACACCCAATAAAGACTTACTCGAGAAATCCTGCTTTTGACAAAGATTTTCCACCAAATATGGTGGATGTTTTGTCCCATCAACATTAGTCGAAGTTGTACCACATCCCGAGTTTCCTAAAGAAACCCCTTTGAGTCCTTGCCTACAGAAGGTTTCATCAACCCCCCCTTTTTCACTCTAGCATCAAAATTCTCCTCCAAAGGCTTCCTCGAGGGAGAGGAAGGTGATACTGAGCCTTTGGTTTTATGTCCATTCCCTTTGAAAGGCAGAGAACATTTGACAATCCCATGACCATAAACATGATGTTCTTTGGCACCAAAAAGGAATCCATTCATAATCCAGAATATGGCCAAACATTATGGCCACCAACTCAATCGTTATCTCCTATAGTAGTCCCTGATGCAAATTTAGCCTGAACAAAATCCAAGATACTAACATATACCTAGTTTCTTCAAAATACATATCCGCCTCTAAATAACTCCCCAACATATTGTGAATGGCAACAAAGTGTTGAGCATTCCAAAATTGCATTGGAAGACCTGGAAGCCTGACCCAAGTTGGTTCTTCATAAATCCTTTCCTTCTTTGCATCAAAAGAAGGTTTCCATAACTTAAGTATAATGGGCATATCCTCCATGCTCCAAACCTTCAATAACACCCATTTAACATCCTCCATGGATGAAAAAATGAAAGGAAACCAACCTTGAGTTAGTAAGCGAATGTGTGGCATCTTAGCAATATTCGTTAACTAGTTCTTGGTTATCCAATCCTTCACAAAGTCCATACCCAACTTCTTTCCCCTTACCTGACCAACCACCACCCATTCTGAAAAATCTTCCACCCTGTCCATGTCAATATCCACCCCAAACACAAGTTGTTCAGCGCAAGTCCTATAACGAGCACACCAGATGGGATTTGAGGACGAAATGAGACATCCCTCTGCTCCTTTATAACCCTTTAGAGGCCTCTCCAACCGCTGTGTGTCCCTTGATGGATTTTACCTTATCTTCTCAATAACCTTACTCACATTACGCTAAAAAACATCCCCAATCATGTTTCCGCCAACTCCCCTGTCACCACTCAGAGAATCGTCTACTAGAAAATCGAACAGCAAGTAATCCAATGGAGAATTGAAAACCTCTGAAACCATTCCAGGCCCACATAAATATACCTCTTCCAGGATAGCCAAAATCGGGACACAAACCCCTGAGATGATCACTCCCACATAATTCGCCAAATCCCTATCAAGACCCCCCACCAGATCGGAGAAACATGTGTAATATTTCTCCCAACCATCGAAAAACCTCAAAACTTCGGAAAAAGGTAGCTCACCCACTGAAGTAAACTTTGATCATGTCACACCTAATAGGATAGCTCCCGAACCCACTACCTCCTCACACATAGTCATCTCCGACGCACTGAACTCCATCCTCAAAATCCCTTCCGCAAGAAAACCCCATGCCCCACCTATCTCCTTCCATACATCAAAGAATATGCAACCCTCTAAGCCCGCTAAGAAATATGATAAGATCCCATCAAGATCGGTGTTGATGGGGTCACCCCGCTCCTCTGTTGCCTCCATATTGAACTGTTGACCTGAACAATCACCCCTGTATCAGCCCATTAACACCCTTACCAAAGCCCATAAAACCCACATCCCTGCCAAAAATTTCCTAACCCTAACCCGCCATTTTCATAAGCTCCAACTTTCCAAAGGTCTTTCTTCAAGACCCATTTGTCTTGTGATTACGTATTTTTCATATATTCCAATAAAAACATTATAATTACATAATGTTCACTAATAATAATGTTGATGATGTAATAATAATGTTATTTTTTTTAATTTTTATTATTCAAAGATTATAAGACAAAGTTATAATTTAATTGATTACTAAACTCACAATGATTATATTTTATTAATGTTTAATTTTTCTAAAGATTTTATTAATTTATATTATCGAATTATTATTATATATGAAATTTATTGAATTAAATTTATAATAATAAATTTATATAATAATAATACATTTTTATCTACACACTTTCAAAGAAATGGTTTCACAATGTTTTACTCTAATACAGACTTTATCAATATTTTATTAAAAATTAATATCAACCAACATTTTATAATTAGTATTTTAAGAATTAGTAAACTTGACAAAGGATTCTATACTTTTAGGTAAGTATGGATCATTTAAATTTTCCTTAATTATGACTAACCTCTATAATAAGACTCTTTTACAATTTCCATGCTCTTCCTATATTCACATTCATTTCAAGGAGAATGCAAAACAATTAATAATATAAGTATATATGATTATAAAACTAAAGGATGGAATGGAATAGGTGAAGGCCAAGATAGCTGCACTGGTTAAGGTGGGGAATGCCATCAAAGTTGGTAATTCCAAGTGCACCACAAGTACTATAGATGTTGCACAAATTTATTTTATTGGAATTGTCCTTTAAAGTTCCATCAAAGTAAGTATATATGTTTTTTGAATTTTGATTTTCTCAAACGACAAATTTTTTTAGGTTTGAATATTTTTTAATATATTCATTTTTCATTAAATAAAATATTATTTAAAATAAATATTTACCATTGTATGCCACAAACTTTGTGATATCTCAAAAACATTCTTAGTAATTCAAAGGTTAAGATAAACATATTTTAATATAATACAACATAAATTTGGTATAATAAACAATACATATGACAATGAAAATACATCCAAACCAAATATTATGCTTGTACGTCTATTTAATGAATTTTCAATATGGTGGTTGTAAATGGTTGTTAACTTTTCATATCCAACATAATTATAAAATGAAGGGAAAATAAACATTATTCTCCTTTATAGATACCCATAACAAAATGACATATCCACAATATAGATGTCCATACAAATCATTTACATGAAATCATTCTTCATTGAAATCACTCTGATTATCTTTCTCGCTTGGAATTGTAACATTATTGTTCTAAAAAATATGTTTAGATATCATATCATGTATCAGTACAAACCAACAATCCCCATCCAACACATCTAGGGCATAACACACTTGGTTGCAATGTTTTGATAAAACATAAGGGTCCTTATTTCGAACCCACATTTTTTTAGAGTTAAAATAACACATTGAAATGATGAGAAGTCTACTTGAATGATCTCTTGTATATTTCCAATGTAACATAACTTCTTATCTATCAGGCTTTCATCATGGTGGATAACATGACTAGATTGGTTGAACTCGACCTCCACTACACAACCTTGTATGATGTGGCCTTTATTAGAATACTCAGTGAAAAAATGATGTCCATATTCCCACATAGATGGGAAGAAATGCACTTGTAAAAATATGAACAAAGGACAGTGTCATATGTCTAATATTGAAGAATTAATAAAAACATAATATGTGTTACAATTCAAATGTGCAATATTATAAATAGAACATGGTACTTAGAGAGGTTATTACAAACTTGTTTTACCCAATCCCTATGTTTAGTGCTTCCAAATATTCTCCATGCGGGTTATGACCGGACACCTCATATTTCTCTTGTATTTGGACAATCACCGAATTGTTGGGATATATTTTTGACACATTTTCTTTTGCATGATCAAGATAAGGCATGCTTATACCATTCAACCATCTGAATGATTTCATGTCATTCTCCCATTTCCTTATTTTCTCTTCATACAACGCAACCCATGGTTGAATTTACTCCTCATTGCAAAGAACAAATTTATTGATGGCATCCATTTCAAAATTCGTTGATGTATACAAAAATTTAAAATTAATAGAATGAGACCAAATATATAGTATCAACTTAAAGAATAAATTTATTTATGGAATCAAAATTTATAAATGTGTTGATGTATAAAATAATTCAAAGCAAATAACATAGGATGGAATATATATTATCAACTTCAATGTAAACAATTTCTCTGTACTAAATTGAAAATATATGTATGAATTACTCTTTATCAAGAGCCTTCTTTTATTCATTTGGAGTAGCTCCCCTTCCAGTTTTTTCTCTTGTTGATGGATGTACCAAATGATTACCCCTTTTGTTTCATCAATCTACTTGATGTACTCACTAGTATAATAGAAGGACTCGTATACTATGTACGCCTCTTCCATAAATCCCCTCGGTTTTTCCCTTTGTCGAATAAACCCCTTCATTTTTTTGATGTAACTCTCTAATAAGAACATCTAATGACATGAGAGCACCCCAACTGATTCAACCTCATCATATAGGTTAATTAGAATATAGACTTGCAAGTCCATAAAACTTGTGGGCAGTTCCTTCTCAAAGATATAAACATTCTTATCTCTATCTCTCAACGCCACCATCCAATTCTAGCCATATGAATCTCCCTTGATGTGATAAATTGTAAAAATGTAGATAATTTCAATATGGCACATCCCAAGTCCTAGGGGAATTCATGGTTCACACAATCACACACAAGAAAAGGATAATGGCACTACAAAATAGATACACAATTCATTAATTTCCATAATATTGTAAGTGTATAACATATTTTTACCGACATTGGTATAGAAGAAGAATCATGTATTCAACATACATACCCATAGAAGGTTTATATTGTCATATGATTTCAACCTTGACAAATTCTCATCTATAGTGAAGCAACATCATAGAGTCGATCCATAAAAATAAGGTTCCTTCACACCCAATATGATATCTTTCACCATAGAAATATCATCTTTCTTCAAAATCCATGGGACATCACCTTCATTAAAATACCAAGAGGGACTCACCTCACCTCTAGTTTCATTTTTTTGTCAATGTCTCTTTTTATTATTTGAAGAAATAAGATCTCTTCCGATATTTAATGTGTCTCTTTTATTCCATGATATGTGCATCCATAAAGAAGATGAAACGTTTTTGAATATATTCATGGATCTAGTAAGTGGCCATTCTTAAGTGTAATGTACCTAGCCACTTGAGCTGGGCCATGCCAGACAAAAATATATTTCCTTTAATACTCTGATATCATAATCTAACGTTCCCCATCCCAACCGAGGGACATTATGGTGGAGAATACACATCAAAATGAAATTTCTACTAACTAAAGTAATTATTTTACTGTTAGACGATTTCCTGTAGATTACAACTACAAATTTAAAACATATTTAGATACTGTCTATAACCATAAAAAATATGCTTCTAAATCATTTTAATAATCAACATGAAATGCATATAAACTGCTAATTACATTAGCATATAAGTCATTCTCATTTAGGCAGATTTCATGCACGACAATAACACATGTAAATAATTCAGTAACAAGATAAAACACTTACATTTAGACAATAATTGTGAAATCAACTATTTGGGATGGATGTTCCACCCAACCATATACGATCTGTTCCAAATGTCAACAACCAGTCATTCTCAAGCTAAGGCTAGTAATCTAAAAGAGAGGGTGGTCTCTCACAGTGCACTCACAGCTCATAAAACTCATAACCCAATTGATATTTTTCTACAACTATCCCAATTTATCTACCATCTCCCTTCCTCCTAACCTAACCAACCCAAGGAATGTATGATTTGTTTATCAGGGATAACCCAAGGGATGTACCATCCATTTATCAGGATTATCCCAAGGAATGTGTCATTTGTTTATCAGGGTTTCTTTGGCAGAGGTAACTAGGAATCTCTCAGTTGGGAACTCAAGGGAACTTACTCCTAGTAAAACTGCCAAAAAATCAACATCAAACACTTCTTGTTATAGTGCAAATCACTTCGGAGTTCACTCTTCAGAACTGAAAACTTGGATCTTCAATCTTTATCTCCCAAAAAATCCAAATACATTCCATATTTCTCTAGAATTATCTCTCCATGGTTGCACCATATCACAACTCTCCTTCTTTCTCTCCCTTTTTCCTCATGCATAAAAAATTCCTTCCTTGAATTGTTTCCCCCACCCATACAAATTTCCCCCCTTTGACTTACCTTCATTGAATCACACTCTTCCTTAAGTTTATCATTCAACTCCCATGCGACCAATAACTTTAGGATCTTACCACTCACAAGCACCCTCTCACATGCATCCAATGATTGGATTTGGGAAAACTAAATAAAAAATTGGAAGGTTCATATACAAATAGAAAGCTTAGGAAAATAGGTTGAATTAATATACATGGGTGATTTCCCCTTGGAACCCTCTTGGCCATTTTACTAAAAAACCCCCTCTCTTGTGGATTAATTCAACCCCCATATCTTGTCCATGTCCCCTTAGTAACTGGAATCACATTTTGTTATTAAAACATGGAAATAAAATTCCCATATTACATTACTTTGTTTGTAGCCACACATTAAATCTACATAAGCAATAATTAAATTGGGGATTATAGTGAGGATGTTACATTACGATTCTCCCACAATGGAAGCCCATGAAATAAATAATTCTTTTTCATCCCAATGGCAATTTTCTCAACATTGGTGTCAAAATATTCAGGATCATCAAACATAGGTTCCCCATATGAATCAAAGAATTCTTCGATTTCCTTTTCCTTGTCTATGTCATATATCTTATTCCAAGTTTTTGGTGTCATTATTTTAGGTCTTTAGGTTCTCTTTGGCTTACCATTTAAATCATATCCAACTTTTATATAAGGGTGGTCTTCTAGGAGGAACATCCTCAAACAATTGTACACCGACTTTCGTAGGTCATTGGACCAACTAGCCTTTATATAAGGTCTACAACATTTACATCCATGATACCCTTTTGTTAAAATACATGTGATGTTAACGTATACATAACATGTTAGTGCCAAAATTATAGTTTCACCATATTAAGTATGCCAAATAAAATTATAGATATAAACAAATAAATGAACATGCTTATCGAACAAAACTCTTAGTACTGGATAACCATGCGTGGTGTATGCACATATGCCATACAATGTAAAATACCTCTCCATTGGGATGGGTCTTGATACATAATATACTTGTATCCCTTCCCATAATTTCTTTAATTCATTGATCAATGGTTGGAGGTAGGCATCCATTCTCTTCACTTGTCTTCTACCCCGTAATATAAGAGCCAACATAAGATGTCCATTCTTCACAGAAAACCATGGTGGGGTATTGTTATTGATCACTACCACTTGAAAAACATAATAGTTTGTGTTTTATAGGGAATGCAGGTTAACTCCATCCATATATATGCTCAATCATAAGCTATGTACTTCATCCTTGAATTTATCGGGTGATGTATCCTCTATATGATTCATGGCTATTGAATCTATTGATATTTTCATAACTCATGGCTCACTTCTATGTGAGGCATGCCACCCCTGTAACATGGATAATTATTTTCAACAAAATATACTTTTATTCCTTGGAATTATAGGAATGTTCCTCAATATCTTATGAGTAGGACCATGTTCCTTACCCTTATTTTTTTATTTATGGTACCTCACATGCCCACATTCTAGAAATGTATCTTTGTTTGTATATTTTTTTTTGTATAGAATACAATCATTCAGACATGCATGGTATGATATTTACTCATCACCCAACATTTTTATCATTTACTTAGCCTCTGCATAGCTATGAGAAAAATGATTATCACTTGGAAGTACCTTATCTTTTAATAACCCGCAATTAGTGGGAAATAGAAATTTACACTATCATTAAGCATGAATAAAACAAACTTTTTCTTCCTTCATTGTGTGACAAGATTCCTTAAAAACTTAGGATACTTAATGGTTAGTTAACTCAAAAGTGTGTAGAAACACACATCCAACATACCATACATTGATTTAAAGTTATAAAGTAACATTTTTGTACCTATCTGGGTAGACCTTGCAGACTCTTGTACTAGACCAAATACATGGGTGGTGGAAGCTGATTTCAATCTTCCATAGAAGGTATCGATGACATTAACGCCATCCCCTAGTTCATTTTTCCATAATGAATCTAACAATATTCCCTCCATGGTGTGGGTATCCCACAAGAAATCATCCATACCAACCTCTATATCATTGATTTCATCGCCAACAAGTGAAGAACTAGTGTTATTGTTGAGGTTTAGAATTTGGGACTCAAGACGTAATGGGAATTGAATAGGTGGTTGTTTCAACCATTCTTAGTATGTTTCCTCTTTGATATTTTTTCCTTTTGAAACAAGCTTGAAACTTGACATCGTACTGGGGTGCAAACGTATATGGTGGATAGGTAACTTGTCATCAAAATCCTGATTGTAAAAATATTGAACATTACATTGATAATATTAGTAACACGATGCTTTTAATATGTTCAAACATTAAACCAAACACTTATTAGAATCATGGATATTTTTTTCCCAATAATAAACTTCAAACCAACCCCTTTATAAATCAAATGTCATATTAAGCAATACATTTACATTAGTTCCATTGAAAATTCAAAAATACAATTACTCAATCATCCTTTTCTTAGGCTGACGCAGCACGCGCCACCCGGGCACGCCCACTCCTACCAGGACCTTCTTACTCTCTGACGCGAAGAGCTAAATTGCTTCTTCAAAACCCTTTTTGGGACTCTTCTACACCCACAGGATGTCCTTTACGATCTCCCTACTGCCTTATCAGGAGATCGGACCTCACGTGATCGCGAGTCCTGAACTCACAGAATCGGGTCTCTCCACTCCCTAAATCCCGATGATCACTCATCCACGGCTTTCCTGGCTCCTTATCGGGAATTATCCCTTCGGGAAATCGATAGTCACGCTGTCATGAGTCACTGCTTTTGCGAATCCCCAATCTCCGATCTCCGATGGTACTTCTGTGACCCTTAGCCTCCGGCTAACCCCTTTTCACATGTGACCTGTCAATCCACAGGACCACGGTCCTTCCTTCCTATCGGAGTTCGGACTTTGCATAATTGAAATGCATGGAACTTATGTTCGCGGGATCTTCGATCCTCCGATCCCCGATGACACCTGTCCCCCTTTACTGTGCTCTGGGCCCCACACGCTAACCGATGGGTGCCAAGATATCGCCTCTTGCGACCTCGCAAACTTTGACGCTAAACTTGACAGCTCCAACTCGTGAACCTTCGAGCTCATGATATGATGAAATCCTATGCACGTGAGAGCTCTCTCTCCTCCATGTCACCATCTCCTCGACCCTCAATCGGGTATCGCGGGATCGCAATTTCTATTGCATCGATTTCCTTGCCCGCAGAAATCCTGAAACATCGAATACCGACTCTTCCAAATTCTTGGACACGCGTCCCACAGATCAACGTATCCTACCGTGTCTGGAAATCACAAATCGTGATTTCACAATTGGCGAAGTCTTGATTCCCACGACCTCGAGAATCATGAATTCTCGATGGTCGATATCCAGATTCCCTATCGGGACTTCTCCTTTCCTATTCACGGGGTTAACTTTCCCGCAGCTTCCGCAGATCTAATGGCCCAGATCTGTTCTTCGGTGCGCTCCTCCTCCCGAGGCTAACCCATGCGCAACTCTTCTTGATCTAATGGCTGTCGGGATTTCTCTATGGGAGCCGACGGCTTTCGGTCCTCCTCTCCTGTGCGTTCCTTCTGGCACTCCCCTGGACGTGAATATTCAATGGTCCAGATATATTCCTTCCTGCCGATATGACGATGATTGTTACTCCCCCTGAGCTCGCACAATCTCTTCCCAGATTTGGGAGAATTTAGATTTTCCAAGGCCTCTACCTCGTCTTCTTTTCTCTACGAACTCCTCGACTGTGAGGTTCACCTGCACGTATGAAAACTCTGCCCTTCCTGAGCTTCTTTTCCTCGAATCCTCAAAGGACTCTTTTGACTTCGGTGCCTCTGCGAAGTCCTTGCGCACCAAGCACTATCTGTCCTGAGCTTCTCCGAATACCCAGACCCCTTGGGGGATTTTATATTCCTTCCTTCTCCCACAGATGGAGAATCAACGCCTCTTGGCTGACTATTTTCTCCAATGACCTCTTTCTCAGTTTTTCTGGGTGTTCTAGCAACCCAGTAACGGTCCCTCAGTGGACTCTTTCAGTTCCAGAACTCAAAGAGTTCTTTGTTCTCCTATGCCTGCTTTCACACCTTCTCGACATCCTCTTGGCGGAGTCTCTTCCTTCCAGAACCTCTAACAGTTCTTCCCTCTTCTTTTGAACTCATAGCAGAGTTCTTCTTCTGTACACTCCTTGCACATACACACGCTCAATGCCCACCTGGCAGAGCTTCTCATAACTCCTCAGAGCCTCTGACTTCTATCTTCAACTCTCAATAGAGTTCTCCTTCAGCGCCTTGTGCTTACTCTCAATGCCCACCTGGCAGAGCTCTACAGAACTTACAACAAATTTCTGTCTGCAACTGTGTTCCAGCTACACAGCCTTACCTCCAAGGTATTCAGCAACCTTGAGGTCTTCTTCTTCCGAGTTGTTGACTTCAGTGTTTGTGCCTCAGCACGTCTCTGTCTGACTCCTCAGAGTTCAGAAGTGCACTCATGCACCGGTATTCAGAGTCTGCAACACTCTGTCATGCCCTCCTGACATGAAACCTCAAAGACCCTCAACCTGAACTCAAACACACTCCCTGCAATTGCATGATAACAACACACAAATACAACATATAATGAACACCCACAGACATGCGTATAAGACAGAACATATGCAGGAAAAATTGCTTCTGTATTCTATTAAAATTGGCAAACGCCTAAATTTTACAAAGGTGTTCTTAAGCTCTCCCAGCTCTCCTCCTACAATCATCCTCTCTCAAGATGAGATCTCTAAATCTCTTTTACCTGAGGGGCTCTTAACGCTTCCCTCCAGGTCTACCTACTCTATTAAATTTACAATCAATGGTTGTCTAGTCTACTATCCAGAACTAGATCTCAGCCGATCTAGCATTAAAGCCGATCTTATCTAATGCCTGCTCAAAGGCACGACTTTTTTTTGGCTCAATAGCCTAAGCATATTAAATTTACATTCATTTAAAATTCAAATGAGTCTATGCCTCCATTTTTGCATATGAATGCACGCGTGCTGACGTGGCTAGCTGGCTAGCTGGCTACATGGAGAGATGCTCCTGCATCATACTCCACAGCTACAAAAATCATGAGATCCTGCTCATGAGCTTCCCCTGTAGCTATTGGAATCCTCCTGGGTCCCAAACGAACCTGTGGAGTTTTGCATCTGCCCCATTCTGTTGTTGTTGCTTCTTCTGCTGCACTGATGCTGCTACTGCCTTTTATCTGCCCAGCTTCTCTTCGCTGGTAGTTTCTGCTAACTCTACCATAAGCCTTCTAATCTCCTCAATCACTTCATCCAGCTGCTTCCTTGGCTGGTCCAGTTTCTGCAGTCTCCCCAGCTGAAAAAACTTTTGGCCATTGGGAAGATCACCATGATCTCCCATTCCTCCTCCTTTATTTATTTCCAACCTCACCTGTTGGATGTGCATGCCCTACACTTTTACCCTTTCCTTCAGGGCTTCAATCTGTTCCCATAGATCAACAAAACATATGTTGTTCGTATCTTCTTCATCTGCTGCTGCAAGCTCTCATGCTGCAGTGTTTTCAGCTTCTCAGTTGAAAATATAGAGCCACTCCTTGAAATGCTCACTTCCCTCTTCTGCTCCTGCTGCAAAATCCCATGTTGTAGTCTCTTCAGCTTCAGCGCTGAATGCGTTGAGACATTCCTTGGAATTCTCACTTTCTTTTTCTTCGGCAGTCATCATTAGCTGTGACTGTTCCTCTGATATTGCCGCATCTGTAATACAAATTTCTGCCTCATTCTGGGCAGATGGTAGGAATACTTGTATTCCCCCAATCATCAGAATACCCTCCTGATCTTCCTCCTCTATCAGCTGCATCTGCTGATTTAAATTCATCCCTGAATTTATGAGACCCTCAGATAGTCTCACCTGCTCTGTCAGCTCCTCTAGCTGATCTAAATTCATCTTCTCATCCCCGCCCACCTAGAAATATGGGATGTTTCTGCTGATTCCCTGGTAGACTATGAGATCCACCGATCCCATCTTCATCAGCACCCCTTGCTGAATTGAACTCTTCTTTGAGCCCCCGAGACTTTCAGACAGTCTCGCATGTTCATTTTTGTCCACCTGGCAGTTCAATACGCTTCCATTGCCCACCTGGCAGTCTTCGATGATTCTGTTGTCCTCTTGGCAGTCTTTGAGATCCCGCAGTGATCTCCTTTCATTTCCCTCCTGGCAATGTGAAATTCCTTCGTTGTCCACCTGATAGTCTGTGAGATCCTCAGCTGATCTCAACTTGTTTCCCTCTAGGCAAGATGGAATTTCTTCTACTCTGCCCTCCTGACAGTCTTCGAGATCATCAGACAACCCCGTCTTTGTTCCCTTGCCCATGTGGCAATTTGGAAACCTTCCACTGCCCTCCTGGCAGTCTATGAGATCCCTCAGCGATCTCTGATCACTCCCCTCACTGAGAATGTTTCCAATTTTTGGTTCACAGATGTAAACCATCTCTTCCTCCTCTATGGGTCTGAGGTTTTCAGCATACGTCCACCATCTCCTGGACATCCTCTGTTGTCCTTTGACCATCAATTCCCTGACTGGCCATTTCACCTTTGGCGTATTTATGGGCCACCCATATACCCATCTCTTCTTTTTATCCTGCCGCATCTTCATTTCGAGCTCCTCCATTTCTTGCTTTATGTCAGCGAGCTCTTTATCCATTTCCACTTCACCCATCAACTCTGGCTTCTTCCGATCAACATGCTTATGACGTTCAGTAGCCATGTTGTTGTTCTTGTCTGCCTTCCTGGCACATCTGTTGCTGTCACTCTGCATCCCTGAGTGTTCCAGCTTCATCTTACAGTCCCCCCGACTGTCTATGGACTTTTTCCTCCCTGCAAACAAGTCCTCACAGAGTCCTCAGTAACTCTGTCTTCTTCCGCCTCCTCTTTTCTCCTCTTTCCTGAAATATACAGACAAGAACTCGCTCTGATACCACTCTGACGTGCGTATCAGAGTGTTTCTTTCTTCCTCCTTCTCCCTCTATCTGAAGTATACAAACATAGACTCGCTCTGATACCACTCTGACGGAGCACACACCACCTGGGCACGCCCGCTCCTACCAGGACCTTCTTACTCTCTGAAGCGAAGAGCTAAATTGCTTCTTCAAAACCCTTTTTGAGACTCTTCTACACCCACAGGATGTCCTTTATGATATCCCTACTGCCTTATCAAGAGATCGGACCTCGCGTGATTGTGAGTCCTGAACTCACAGAATCGGGTCTCTCCACTCCCCAAATCCCGATGATCACTCGTCCACAGATTTCCTAGCTCCTTATCGGGAACTATCCCTTTGGGAAATCGGTACTCACGCTGTCGTGAGTCACTAATTTTGCGAATCCCCGATCTCTGATCTCCGATGGTACTTATGTGACCCTTAGCCTCCGACTAACCCCTTTTCACATGTGACATGTCAATCCACAGGACCACGGTCCTTCCTTCCTATCGGAGTTCGGACTTCGTAGAATTGAAATGCATGGAACTTACATTCGCGGGATATTCGATCCTCTGATCCCCGATGACACCTGTCCCCCTTTACTATGCTCTGGGCCCCACACGCTAACCGATGGGTGCCAAGATATCGCCTCTCGCGACCTCGCAAACTTTGATGCTAAACTTGGCGGCTCCAACTAGTGAACCTCCGAGCTCACGATATGCCGAACTCCTATGCACGTGAGAGATCTCTCTCCTCCACGTCACCGTCTCCTCGATGCTCAATAGGGTATCATGGGATCGCAATTTCTATTGCATCGATTTCCTTGCCCATGGAAATCCCGAAACGCCGAATACCGACTCTTCCAGATCCTTGGACATGCGTCCCGCGGATCAACGGATCCTACCGTGTCGGGAAATCATGGATTGCGATTTCACAATTGGCGAAGTCTTGATTCCCATGACCCCGAGAATCCCGAATTCCCGATGGCCGATATCCAGATGCCTTGTCGGGACTTCTCCTTTCCTATTCATGGGGTTAGATTTCCCACAGCTTTCGCAGATCTAACGACCCAGATCTGTTCTTCGGTGCGCTCTTCCTCCCGAGGCTAACCCATGCGCAACTCTTCCCGATCTAACGACTGTCGGGATTTCTCTATGAGATCCGACGGCTTTCGGTCC
The DNA here is from genome assembly GCA_009831015.1 of Picea engelmannii. Taxonomy (NCBI): domain Eukaryota; kingdom Viridiplantae; phylum Streptophyta; class Pinopsida; order Pinales; family Pinaceae; genus Picea; species Picea engelmannii. Next base: position 244,005 of record ML781311.1, on the reverse strand, counting down.
TCCTCTCATGTGCATTCCTTCTGGCGCTCCCCTGGACGTGAATATTCAACGGTCCAGATCTATTCCTTCCTGCCGATCTGACGATGGCTGTCACTCCCCCTAAGCTCGCACAATCTCTTCCCATACTTGGGAGAATTTAGATTTTCCAAGGCCTCTACCTCGTCTTCTTTTCTCTGCGAACTCCTCGACTGTGAGGTTCGCCTGCACGTACAAAAACGTTGCCCTTCCTGAGCTTCTTTTCCTCGAATCCTCAAAGGACTCTTTTGACTCCCGTGCCTCTGCGAAGTCCTCGTGTGCCAAGCGCTATCTATCCTGAGCTTCTCCGAATACCCAGACCCCTTAGGGGATTTTATATTCCTTCCTTCTCCCACAGATGGAGAATCAACGCCTCTTGGCTGACTATTTGCTCCAGTGACCTCTTGCTCAGTCTTTCTGGGTGTTCTAGCAACCCAGTAACAGTCCCTCAGTGGACTCTTTCAGTTCCAAAACTCAAAGAGTTCGTTGTTCTCCTGTGCCTGCTTGCACACCTTCTCGACACCCTCTTGGCGGAGTCGCTTCCTTCCAAAACCTCTAATAGTTCTGCCCTCTTCTTTTGAACTCACAATAGAGTTCTTCTTCTGTACACTCCTTGCACATACACACGCTCAATGCCCACCTGACAGAGCTTCTTAGAACTCCTCAGAGCCTCTCACTTCTATATTCATTTCTCAACAGAGTTCTCCTTCAGTACCTTGTGCTTACGCTCAATGCCCACCTGGCAGAGCTCTACAGAACTTACAACAAAGTTATGTCTGCAACTGTGTTCTAGCTACACAGCCTTACCTCCAAGGTATTCAGCAACCTTGAGGTCTTCTTCTTCCGAGTTGTTGACTTCAGTGTCTGTGCCTCAACACATCTCTGTCTGACTCCTCAGAGTTCAGAAGTGCACTCATGCACCGGTATTCAGAGTCTGCAACACTCTGTCATTCCCTCCTGACATGAAACCTCAAAGACCCTCAACCTGAACTCAAACACACTCCCTGCAATTGCATTATAACAACACACAAATACAACATATAATGAACACCCACATACATGCGTATAAGACAGAACATATGCAGGAAAAACTGCTTTTGTATTCTATTAAAATTGGCAAACACCTGAATTTTACAAAGGTGTTCCTGAGCTGTCCCATCTCTCCTCCTACAATCATCCTCTCTCAAGATGAGATCTCTAAATCTCTTTTACCTGAGGGGATCTTAACGCTTCCCTCCAGGTCTACCTACTCTATTAAATTTACAATCAATGGCTGTCTAGTCTGCTATCCAGAACTAGATCTCAGTCGATCTAGCATTAAAGCCGATCTTATCTAATGCCTGCTCAAAGGCATGGATTTTTTCTGGCTCAACAGCCTAAGCACATTAAATTTACATTCATTTCAAATTCAAATGAGGCTACGCCTCCCTTTTTTCATATGAATGCATGCGCGCTGACGTGGCTAGCTGGCTGGCTGGCTGCATGGAGAGATGCTCCTACATCATAGGCCCTACGAGGTTGTTTACATAAAAGAGATGAAATTTATGGATTAATATCATTGACCTAGGTTGGTTGTTGGAATATGGAATGTTAGTATTTGTAGGGTAAAGAAGTTTTACATTTTCATCAAACATCTATTTGTGGTATATTTCTCTTGACAAGAGCTTGCAGAATTTGGGGACCATGGGAATATATTAAGCATCTGAACTCAATCCTGAATTTTGATCCTGCAAAATTTAATGAAAAATTATTAAACTGCACCTGCATACATAATGTATGTTCAATGAGATAAATGAATTATTGATAAAATATAGATGTATAATAGTCAGTGTAAGATAACTTGAAGGAGTTCCAAACATATACAATGAGGTCACATTAGAATCCAAACAATTAGGCATTTGATAATTTAAATATGGATGTTTGAATTTTCATTTTGCAAATTTAAATATCTTACCATGTGTTATTACTTACACAAAACCCTGATATGTTATTAATTATAGATCGCACCAGTGCATTTCAAATTGTCTAGCGCATTGACAAAAACAAGTTATAAAAATAATGCGCCCTTACTATCAATACTTTAAAATTTATTATGAAATTAAATTGGTGGGTTATGAATACCACATCAATGTGCTATGCATGACATTGAACACAAAGAAATGTAACTTGTATAAAAAATTAGCGCACATGTTTATCATCAATGCGTCAAAATATACAATGAAAAAATGAGTGGGAATTTGAGTTTTTGTGTTTATAAATGAAAACCCTATTCATTGTTTTATTTTTTTCCAAATTTTAGAGAGGATATTTGTGAAAAAATATTTATCAACAAAGATGTCCAAGTGGGTGGATTTTTTTTTAAGAGCCAAATTCGAGGGGGGGTATTGTATACCACATAGAAATTTGCAGAGGGACTTTTAGGTATGTGATTTTATTCTATTAGTCATCTTGATAATTATTCTATTTGATTCAAATAATTTTTAGTACATTTGCAAAAAAAAAGGGGGGTTTCATTGTTACCTTTAGTATTGGAAGCCCTAATTTCCTAACTGTTATTTTAATTTCTCCTTCTATATTTCACAAGAATAATTTTTTTAAGCACAATTTATTTATAGGGTTTGGTTATTTATATATGGGTGTTTCCTATCCATTGCAATGAAGCCACTCATTTCATTCGATCCCAAACCATCATGTCACTATCATTTTTTTAAATGCCTTTGCAGTGACTAGTGTGCTATATACACAATAAGTGCACGAGGGTGTATTTGATTGTAAACAACACCATTTTATCCCAATCCAAAATATTATTAAAAATCCTTTGCATGGTCGGAGGTGCACATATTACAAAAATACACATTGGGGAACATTGTTTACAAAGTGAAATGTTGGGTTTAAAATGGAAAAATTATTGTTTATATATGGAAATAACCATTTCTTAAATGTTTTTCACTACTCGACGATGCATAATAAATATTATTTAGGAAGTCGTTCTTTTCTTAGTTCATAAAGAACTCATTGAATACAAAAATTTGTAAGATGTTTTCAATTTTGCAACAACACTGATATAATTTACCTATACATATATATGTTATACACACTTATACATATAAATATTGTTGACCCCTCGGTTCCAATTATCTTAATATACACACTCAGATCTTATTTTTCTAAAAAATAATAGTTTTTGTATCTTTTTATTTTGAGGGAGATTTTGAAAATTCTGAGGGTCAAACAAGGGGAAAACGAAGAATGTCGATCGAGGTGTCCAAAAACGTTTATAATAATATGTTGAAATAAATTGACATAATTCCGTCGCAAGAGGATCCATCCCAAACACAATGTGCACCATATGTATGAAATCATTTTTTTATTCTTTTATGTACATCGAATTTATATATCCCGTGAAATATTGATTTTCAATTTTTTTGTTGTAGAAAAGAAAAAAAAAATAGAATCCATTCATCACATAAGAAATGAGCACATGGAATAAAATGGTTGATCACAATTTTTGTGAGCATTTTTGTTTTTGGTTTTTCTTAATATTTCATGTTTGTTATGATATTTATAATTAAATAATTAATTTACACCTTTCCATGGATGTCTTCTACTAGGAGCTAACATACAAATAGGATCCAACCCATGAATTTATAAACATTGAGTTAAGTATGGGTCGTGAGTATATGTTCAAGAATGCAATTGCAATTGAAACAATTGTCAATAGCTATGTCGTTTAACTTCCCTTATTTTATAAATAATGAAAAAATAAATAAATTATATTGATTATATCGACCATGCTTTGTCATCTCATATTAAAATGCATGAAGCAAAGTATGGAATGCAAACATTACAAGAGATTCTGAGAGAGTTCATGACGCATTAATTTGAAAGAATGTGTATCATTTATGAAAGACTTGGTGCTAAGGTATGTTTTTTTTTATTTACATAATCATGTATATTATACTATATATATATATATAAATGTACATATACTTATTACAACTTATTTCTATGTTTGTAGATGGAAGATGAAGAGGCAAAACATAAAAATCAAGTCAATCAAGAAACATTTATGTTAAAAAATTGAAGTACAATATCACCTACAAATGATGAAGAAATGAGGCATGCACACAACTCGAGCAATTTCAACATTTCAACTAATGAATGACAATCAATATAACTGAATGTTACTTCAAGTTGTATGTTTTGGAATATTCATATCTAAAAACCAGGGACTTTGTTTAATGTACTTAACATATTGTCCCAATTGCACGAGGACATATTACCAATAAGTGTAACAATTACAAATTGATTGCAAATTGATTATTGTGCTATACTTTTACATTGTCCCTTTTTGTATGAAAATGGGTCTATTATTCATATATAATAAAATGGGTTTCTTATTTCATTGCATTGTCGAATGTTGTAGAATGTTGAGTTGTTGAATAATTAATCTATGAATGATTTACATTGTTATAAATAACATAGGTTTAATTGATTGGATAAATCATTAATTCAATCATTATATCGAAGTAAAATAACATAAATATAAAACAATAATTTTATGAAAAATATTTTATTTTGAAATAATTAATTGAAAATTTGTAAAAAAAAAATGAATTACAATCTATACAAATTAGTGCATTGTATTCATTTGAACTAACTAGACATTATGTTCCATAATATAGACATCGGCGTGTTTTTAGGATTCCAACACACTGGTACTTATTAAGTATAATAACTCACCAATACATACTATTGATAAAGCACACCATTCTGTAAACGATGTAACGTATTATAATATTTATTGTTTCAAAATTATGGAGTGATCATGTTTGAAATATTATGTGTTACATTTATTAAATGCACAATGAATTTAAATATTATTTACACACCATTCATATTAAAAAATAATGGTGTCAACATATCAGTATGTACTAATTACAAAAGAACTGGGGTGCATGATATATTAAATGCATCAGTTCTTAGGATAACATGATCACACTCAGGTGAAGTATAACTTAATTGCACCAAGACTAACTAATTATAAATCACATCAGTGCTAATTATAACTTAATCACTCAGGTGTAGACAAATCCTAAACTGCACTAGTGCGTTATAAGAAAACAACATGGAACCACTGCATAGTAATTATAAGAGCATCGATGCTCTGCATATGATGAAAAATGGGGAACATGTGCATAATAGTTATAAACACATCGACATGTTTTTTATTATATTAAGACCCAATATTTTTTTATTATATTAAATTAGTGGTTTGTTTTATTATATAAATGTACAAATGCAAGTTTTTCAATACTACACCAGTGCATTTTGACAAGAAAAGCACCGAATAAAAAACCTCCACTACAACCTCCACCCACCCAATTTTTTAGTTATATGGAACATTAACTAAAACATGTGCTAAAACCTCTATAGACAATATAGGAGGTTGTATCAGAGGTTTTTCTAAAAAAAAATCCAAAATTTGTTACACTAAAAACCTCCTCAAAAACTTCCGCTAGAAGGTGCTCTCCTTATAGTGATTTTTCCAAATTCTACAAAATGCCTATTTTTGAAATTTCTTACAGGGCCACCATGAAACTCTGTACTTAGATTTTCATGGTCAATTTTGGCCTTGTACAATTCAATTTGACCTTTGCACCTAAAGTTCAACACTCTTGGGGTGAATTATCAATAAATTTCCATTATGGAAATTGGGGCTTCTACCCAATTTTGCCCAATTTTTCCATGGATATCTTAGAAAACCAAAATTCGACCAATCAAAGGCTGAAAAACACTCTTTCAAACGTTAAATTTGGGGATTTAAACCCGTGATATCAATTCCTTTAATTCCTCATAAAAAAATTTAATTTATTTCAATGGAGTAATTTTTCCAATAATTTTGTAGACAACCTCTGAACTTTATTTATGCAATTTCAACTTTTGCATGGTGATTCTGGACCATGCAGGCTCAATGTTGAACTTGTGTCTGTAATACCACTCTAAAACACATCCATCCCCAAGACGGGTCACACTACCAAAAAAACGAAAAAAAACAATTATGATACCAATTCTAAATGTGGAAACAACACACCAACATGAAATTCAAGCTTATGCAATGATTTATGATAATTATAAATGTAAATGGAATTACATAAATGATCACAATGTAAACTAAACACATTCAAAACATAGTTACCAACTTAGCGAGAACTCTACAGAGTTCTCATTTTTTTTTGGGGGGGGGTTAAGTTTTTTACCTCGTTTTTAAAAATGGTGCTACCGGTAGCACCCCCCTCCATTTCCACATTGTTTTTTTAAATGCTCATTTTTTCATTTTTTTTTCAATTTTTTCAATTTTTTTTTTTTTTTGTTCTCAACGATGTTTTTTCATCTATTTTCAAACTTTTCAATTTTATTTTTATTTTTATTTTTATTTTTATTTTTATTTTTATTTTTATTTTTATTCAATCTTTTTTTTAAATCATATTTCCATGCTTCATCCAATGTTAAAAATGTTGTACACCATTTATTTTTTTGAAATTAAGATTTTTCGTATAATTATCCTTCCTTAATTAAGTTATGGTTCCATACATTTTAAATATAGTGGAAAATATCATTTCTAACACACTTTTTTTACCTTACTTCAGTAAATAGAAAGTAGGTGTTGTTAAATAATAATATTTTTAAATATTTAGAAAAAAAATATAATTCTTTTTTTGATCAATTAAAAACTAAAATAAATAAGAAAACAAACAAAATTGAAATTAAAAAAACAAAAACATTTTAAAAACAAATTTATATGAGAAAAAACCATTGAAGAAAAACCTAAAAAGCTAAAGAGGACAAGAAAACCATAAAAGTAAAAATATATATACCTAAAATAAATAAATAAATAAATAATTAAGAAAAAAACGTAAAAAATAAATTTATAGCCCAAAATAACTTTTAAAAGTTAAAAAAAAAAACCCAAAAATATAAAAACATACAAACAAAAACCTAAATTAAGAAACTTGAAATATAAATTTTAATACAAAATTTAAATAAAAATTCACAAAAATAAGTTGAAAATCTTTAAAACTACAACCAAAAAAATAAAATTTACAAAAAAAATTAGAAAAAACTAAGAAAAAAACAAAAACCTATGTTATATTATAACATAGTTATAATATAACATAATTATATTATAACATAGAACTATAATATAACTATGTTATAATATAACATAGTTATATTATAACTATGTTATAATATAAAATAGTTATATTATAACTATGTTATAATGTAACTATGTTATATTATAATTATGTTATATTATAACATAGTAACTCTGTTATCAAATGAATGGGACTTGGGCCAGGCCCGCGGGGAGGGCTAGGGCTTGGCCGTGGTCTTGTGGATGCCCACGGGACCTGAGCCTGGTCCCTTCATTTGATAACAGAGTTACTATGTTATAGTATAACTATGTTATATTATAACTATGTTATATTATAACTATGTTATATTATAACATAGTTATAATATAACTATGTTATATTATAACATAGTTATAATATAATATTCTTACATTATTCACATATTATATAAACAAATTTTAAATAAAATTTTAGCTTAGGTAAATTTAATGTTTTTGTTAATTTTATTTATTTTAGATGTTTTTTTTTTAATTTTATTGAATTTTGATTATTTTTTAGTTTTTTTTTTTTATATATATTTTTCTTTTTTTAAGTTTGAAGGGATTTTTGGCTCTTATTTTTTACAAAAAAAAACATGTTTTGTTTTTTAAATTATTGTTTTTTTTGGGAAATTTTAATTTTTTTTCATTTCTTTCTATTTTTTCTTAGTTTTTCACAATTTTGTTAGATCGTAAAATTTCTTAGCTCATATGTATTGAATATGGTCAATATAACAATACTAATTAAGAAATTATTTATGTTTCATTCAATGTAACTTGTATTTACTGTTTTATTATTAGAAGTAAAAAATTATTAAAAAGTGACGTTGAAATTTTAAAATATATTGTGATATTTTTATGGCATTATGTATTACCTTATGCTTTGCGTGATAATAACATTTAAAAAGTAATCATTTAAGGGTTTCTTTTATGATTTTGTTTATAGTAATTATGAGTTCTTTTACCACATTATAAAAATGTGTCATTTTCATACCCAATTTTAAAATGGGTGCTACAGGTAGCAGTACTTTTCAATTTGATGGTTGATTTTGAGGTTTTGGTTTTAATGGTACCAAGTGATAAAAATACAATTTAAAATGATCTCAAAATTTAACGTTTTGAAAAGAAAAAAAAAATCGAAAACATCTTATTTGTTTTTAGGTGTTGATTTTAAGGTTTTTTTGAGCTACTGTCTAAGTTTTGAAGCCCATGTTTGAAAAATGTTGTAATTTTCACCCCGTTTTAAAAAATAGTGCTACCGGTAGCACCACTTTTTGATTTGGGGGTTGATTTTGATGTTTTTTATGCAAAAATATGGGTTTTTTGGGCCAGAGTTCTCATTTTGAGGTCACAGTTCTCATTAAGTTGGTAACTATGTTTCAATCATATAACATGAATAAACACACTAAATAATAATACTCATCTTATGAAATATCTAGCTCATTGCAGAGGATGGACATTCCAACCATTCATAGAATTGTTGTTTCAGTTCTCAATAGCAAGTCACCCCCAAACTAGGGAAATGAATACACAAGAGATGGTGGTTCCTAAGGCTAACTAAATCCCCCCTCTCAATAGTTATCCCCCATAGTTAATTCTAATCCACCAAATCTCTACCCCACAACCAATATAACCTATAGATGGGATCCCCCTTCACTTCTCACAGTCCCTCGATCCTTCCCACTCCCCTCCAGGGATTCCAATACAGGATGGATAGGAAATATCTATGTTGGGACTTTGCGAATTTTACATTTGAAAAATAAATTCACACAATTGAAAAACACTTATTTCAATTGACAATTTTCAAACAAAATCTTTTTCGCAGGCCTAAGCCTCTCTTCCCATGAAATTAAAGATCCAAACAACCACAATACATTCCCACTATGACGACCTTCAAGGTTCTACACTCATAACTCTCTTTCTATAAAAAATTCCCCATGCAAAAACTACTCGCAATGCAAAAATGTGAATGACTAATTCTCTCCTCTAACCATACAAATTTCCTCTCTTTCCCCAAGACAGTTGACTACTTTGTTGGTGTACATTCTCAACTACATACCTAGTGACATACTCATTTTTTCCATTTTTCCTACCATTTAGGAGGACTTCTATTTATAGCATGTCTATTTATAGCAAGTCTATTTTTAACCGGTGGATTCCTATATGTAATACCATGGGAAAATACTATGGTTTTCCAAAACCATGGGATCATAAACCATCATAAGGGAAATTCCTATTCTTTATCTCCCATTAGGCCAATTCCTAGTTTTTACCCACCATTAGGAAAATTCCTATTTTTTAGGAGATAATTCTTATTTCCGTAATTTTAGGAAATATTTCCTATTCCATTTCTATAGAGTGAACTTTAGTAAGCATAATATCCTCCTAGGGGAGTGTGAATTACCCATCTAATACTTGGAGTTAACTCACTTCACTTTTTTTGTAACTTTCCATAATTAGCAAATTTTCACTCAGTTAGGACTTTAGTTCCATTCTTGGACTCTAGTCTTATTCTAGGAGATGTTTTCTATTATGGAATGAATGTTGACTTCATGTAGAGTTCTCACTAAGTTCAAACCTATATTTTTTACCTTTTCTTAATATTAGCGACTTTTGACTTTAGCTAATTGTTTCTATCAGGAGAAGTTATTTTTTTACTTGAGCATGCACATGGAAATCCCAAACTAGTGCGAATTACTCCTCATGTGGAGAGTCTTATATATTTTACTCATTATGAAGGGTTGATACATTGTTATTAGAGTTGGTTTCTTAGTCTCTTATATTTGAAGAATGATTATATTTTTCTCACTCCTGTCTCTCCTTCTCATAATTATGGCTTGGATTGTGGTTTACTCCTACATGGTATCAGAGCCATTATTGTGAGAGAGCATCAATTTTTGTGGTAGCTTTATAGGTTATATTGGACAACCCATAGAGAACTATGGATGAGCCATCTTCTTCATTGATCTTGACACCCTTCAACTACTTTGAGTGGAAGCCCAAGATAGACCTTCTACTTCAAAGAAAGGGCTTGTATATAATCACAATGGGGATTGAGATTGAGCCTACTTCAACCATAGAGAAATAAAAATACTTCAACAAAATTGATGAATTCTATGGGATATTATGCTTGAACATATCTACATATCTCCTCTTACATGTCGATACTTGCATGATACCTTACGATGTTTGGAAAAATTTGAACCATTTGTTAGGAAAGAAAGACAATCTAAGAGGTCATTTCTTGGAGAATTCATACAGATTTATTTTCAGAACGAAATGAAAGTAAAGAAATTACAATGAAATACTCATGAAAATTTACAGAAACAGAGAAATACAACAATACTTGATATCTATAAATGAAATAATTGTAAAGAGATTGTAAAAATACAGAGTGAAAGACTACACTCATTCGCAAGAATATGATTACAATGAGGCTCTGAAGGCATTTTTATGTTAAACAGGAATGCCAAAACCCTAGACATCCAAAAACCTAACCTTAGGAGATTAAACAAAAAAAATCATGTGGGACCTGTTTGGGTAAGTTAGTACATGAACTTCCTAGGGACGTAATTTTTTTATATGATCTTTTTTTTAGGCACATGATAGCCTGTTGGAAATTTCATTTAGAGAACTACACATTATGTCATCAAACTGTGACTTTGTCTACAGTTTGATTGTGGCATGCTAAAACAACACTGTTTAGGGCCACAAAACGTCCCTCGAAGTACAAAAATATGTGTTGACATGAATACATACAAAATAAACTAGTTGGATTAGGTGGGAGGCCACCGATATCCACCTGGAATATGTGTAGGGCTTTAGAAAACACTGGAAGGGTAGAACCCACAATTACAAAGAAGTACAAAAGAACATGTTGAACTAAAAACTGACAAAAGGAGTTAGTTGGAACATGTGGGTGGCCACCAATACCCACCTGGATCAATTCTTCCCCTTTATAAAGAAATGGTATCTATTGCATTGAGTGCCCCAGGAAGAGGGAAAATCATCTTGGCGAGCTTTGTGCTTTGTTGGAGAAGTTGTGTTGCTTTTTTTTTGGAAGACTGTCAAAAACCGGTTGTTGGCGGGGTTGAATATGTTTCATCAGCATGTTGTCTCTGGGTTTGACGGGGCATTGTGTAGGAACCATTGCAGGTGAAGAAACAATATCTTTTTTATCATTGACAATATGTTTTTTCTGGATAGAAGGTGTTGAGGTTGCAGTGGTTATAGCGGTAGTTTGTGCATCCTTTGAAAAGGCCATTCAGAAAATTAATTTTTTAGTGTGAGAGATTACCTTGCAACACTGTTTTGGTGGAGAAGTAGTTGGAACTACCTCTGGTATCTTATAAAGATGACCTCCCAGAGTAATAATGACACTACGGGGTCTAGAATCATAGACAACATGACATATCCACATACATGGTTGGCCCAAAAAAACATCACAAACATCAATATGGGAAATATCACACACTACCTCATCCTTGAAAGGTTGGATACCATAGGATAGGCGACACCACTTGCTGATACAAAGATATCATCCCTAGTGAAGCCACCCGATGTTGTATGGTTACGGGTGTGGTGTTGTCAACAACCCCAACTATTTGATGGCCTTAGCTCAGATGAGGTTCTTTTGGCTATCATTATAAATAATGAAATGCAATGGGGTCCCCTTCACCCACATCCGTGAATAGAAGAGAAACCCCCTCTTAAGGATCTATTGGTTCTTTTGGTTGAATTGTTATGGTCATGACAATATCAGTGGGGTCTACGTCAATGATCTATCTATTTTCAATATTTTCTGGATCAGACTCCAAATCAGGGTTCAGCTCCATGTCTTTGACCTTGGCCACTAATGTCTGTTTTGAGTGGCATTCATCAATGTTGTGCTAGGGGATTTTGTGGAAGTCACACCACTTCCTAGTGTCATTCTTCATCTTTCCTTTTACCTTCTTTTCCTGTGTCTTGGATTGGTTTTCTAAAGGTTGTTGGTTAGGGACATCCTTACCATGCTTTGGTTGTTTCATATTTGTAGACCCAAATTCCCATTTGTTCTGGTGCCTAAATTTCTGCTCGATTTTGACAACATATCAATAGGGAACTCCTAATGTTGTGATTTTTAGGAAATCCATTTAGGTTTGGATGTACCTATGCAAGGCCCCACAGTATTTCAGAATCGGATGCCACTCAGAGTCTTTGATACCCAACTTGGTGCACAAGTTATGGGAATTATTTGTGAACTGTGACATTGTTTGCCTCTTCTCTTACCACAGTGTGGTCCATCTCATGTACTGGTCTTCATAATTATCAACAAGATAATACTATTCTTTGAACACATCCACAAAACAATTCCAGGTGGGCTCGAACCCATATATTACATAATCCTCTGTGGAAATTTTCTCCCAGTAAATTTCCCACCGATGTTTAACATGGGGGAGATCCTTGAGGAGTGAAAAGGTGATATTTTCCCCATTGAAACTTTTTTGAATAGAGAAATAACCTTCTAATAGATTTAACCATTTTTCTAGGGCATCTACATCTATCTGAACTTCAAATATGGGAATATCAAAATAAACTTGTACCTTGAAGGGAGAGGTTCCTCCAAAATGGTCACTTGATGAAGATGTGCATGTTGCTATCAGAAGGCATTGAAGCATGTGTGAAAAATTATCCATCATTTTTTCCCTATGTCGCGTGAGAGCTTGCTCAAGCAACATGTTAATATAATATTCTACTCCTTTGTTTTTATTTTTTGCCACCATCAAGTGTTTCTTGGGTGTGGGAGAGTGATTATCTTCAAGAGACACAAGCTCGAGACCCAAATGGATATACTCGTACCTCGTCAGAGACATGCTTTGAAAATGATCAAGAGAAACCTGCTCTGATACCACTGATCCATATTTATTTTTAGAACGAAATGAAAGTAGAGAAATTACAATGAAATACTCATGAAAATTTCTAGAAACAGAGAAATACAACAATACTTGATTTCTATTAATGAAATAATTGTAAAGAGACTATAAAAATACAGATTGCAAGACTCACTAGAATGGTGACATCTTTATCTCTGAGAAGAGATGTGATGACTATGCTCATTCACAAGAATATGATTACAATGAGGCGTTGAATGCCTTTTTATTGTAAAAATGAATTCCAAAACCCTATACATCCAAAAAGCTAACCCTGGGAAATGAAACGCCAAAAGTCACATGGGCCTCATTTGGGTAAGTTAGTACATTAACTTCTCGAGGTTGTAAATTTTTCATATGATATTCATTTTAGGCACGTGATATCCCATTTCAAATGTCTTTTACAGAACTATGCATTATGCCATCAAATTGTGACTCTGTCTATAGTTTGACTTTGTTAAGAAAAAATAACATTTTTTCGGGCCCAAAAACAACCCTGGAAGTACAACAAGATGTGTTGACATGAATGCATGCAAAATAAACCAGTTGGATTAGGTGGGAGGCCACCTGTATCTACCTAGAATATGTTTTGATCTTCAAACAATACCAGAAGGATAGAAACCACAATTAAAAATAAGTATAGAAGAACATGATGAACTAAAAACTGACAAAAGGAGACAGTTCAAATAGGTGGGTGTCCACCAATATCCACCTAGATCAATCCTCCCCCCTTAGGAGGCAATGGTCTCCATTGCGTTGAGTGCCCAGAGAAGAGGGGAAATCATCTTGGTGAGATGCATTCTTTGTTGGATAAATTGTGTTGTTTGGTCTATGGAATACTGTCAGAAATTGATTGCTGGCAGGGTTGAATATGCTCCACCAACCTATTGTCTCTGGGATTGAAGGGGCATTGTGTATGCACCATTATAGGTAAAGAAACAATATATTCTTTCTCTTTGACAATCTTTTTTTGCTGGATAGAAGGTGTTGAGGTTGCAGTGGTTGTAGTGATCTTATGTGCATTCTTTGAACAAACCATGAAGAGGATGAATTCTTTTATTATGAGATATTACCTTGTGGCATTGTTTTGGTGGAGAAGTATTTGTAACTCCCTCTAGTATCCTATAGAACTAACCTCCCATATTAATAATGACACTACGGGGTCTAGAATCATAGACAACATGACATCTCCACATATATGGTTTCCCCAAAACAAAATCACATACATTAAGAGGGGAAACATCACACACTACTTCATTCTTGAAGGGTTGGATGTCATAAGACATGCAACACTATTGCATGACACAAAGATATCATCCTTGGTGAAGTCACCCAATGTTGTATGGTTGTGGGTGTGGTGTTATCGACAAACCCAACAGTTTGGCGGCCTTAGCTAAGATGATGTTCTTCTAGCTATAATTATATAAAATGAAATGCACCAGGATCCCCTTCACCCACATATGTGAATGGAAGAGGCACTCCCCCTCTTTAGGATCTATTGATTCCTCTGGTTGAATTGTTTTGGTCGCAACAATAGCAGTGGGTTCTCTGTCGATGATCTATCTATTTTCAATATTTTTTGGATCAGATTATGAATCAGGGTTTAGCTTTGTGTATTTTACCTCGACCACCAATGACTATTTTGAGAAACATTCATCGGTGTTGTGCCAGGGGATTTTGTGGAAGTCACACCACTTGCAAGTGTTATTCTTCATTTTTCCTTTTCCCTTCTTGTTATGTGTCTTGGGCTGGTTGTCTGGAGGTTGTTGGTTAGGGTCTTCCTTACCATGCTTTGGTTGTTTCATATTTGCAGAATTGAATTCCCATTTGTTTTGGTGCCTAAATTTATTCTTGATTTTGATAGCATATATATAGGAAGCTCCCAATGATGAGATGTTTAGGAAATACATTTCTATTTGGATGTACCTATGCAGAGCCCCACGGTATTTCAAAACTAGATGTCCCTCGGAGTCTTTGATACCCATCTTGGTGCGCAAGGTATGGAAAGTATTTGTGAACTCTAACATTGTTTGGCTCTTCTCTTGCCACAGTGTGGTCCATCTCATGTACTGTTCTTCATAGTTATCAACAGGATAATACTTTTCTTTGACCGCATCCAAAAAAAAATCCCAAGTGGGCTTGGCCCCATATATTCTAGATTCCTCTGTGGAAATTTTCTTCGAGTAAGTTTCCCACCAATGTTTAACATGGGGGAGAGCCTTGAGGATTGCAAAGGTGATCTTTTCCCTGTTAGAAAAATTTTGAATAGAGAAATAACCTTATAATAGATTTAACCATTTTCTAGGGCATCTTCATCTATCTGACCTTCAAATATGGGAATATCAATTCCTCCAAAATGGATTCTTGATGAAGATGTGCCTATTGCTATCGGCAGGCATTGAATGATGTGTGAAAAAGTATCCATCATTTTATCCCTCTGTCGCATGAGAGATTTCTCAAGAAATAGGTTAATAGAATATTCTTCTCCATATTTTTTTATTTTCTTCCTCCATCAAGCGTTTCTTGGGCATGCGAGAGTGATTGTCCTCAAGAGAGACAAGCTCAAGACCCAAATGGCTATACTCATACCTTGTCAGGGACATGTGTTGAAAATGATCAAGAGCATCCTACTCTGATGCCATTGATTCGAATTTATTTTCAGAACGAAATGAAAGTAAAGAAATTAAAATGAAATAATCATGCAAATTTCAAAAAATAGAGAAATACAACAATTCTTGATTTCTATTAATGAAATATTTGTAAAGAGACTGTAAAAATATAAAGTGCAAGACTCGATAGAATGGTGGAAACTTTATCTCTAAGAAGAGATGTGACGGATACATTCATTCACAAGAATATGATTACAATGAGGCTCTAGAGGAAATATTATCTTAAACAAGAATACCAAAACTCTAGACATCCAAAAACCTAACCCTAGGAGATCAAACGCCAAAAGTCATGTGGGCCTTGTTTGGGTAAGTTAGTACATTAACTTCCTGGTGTTGTAACGTTTGCATAAAATCTTCGTTTTAGACGCGTGATAGCCCGTTGGAAAGGTCTTTTATAGAACTACACATCATTCCATAAAACTGTGACTTTTTCTATAGTTTGAATGTGGCACATCAAAATAACACTGTTAAGGGCTCCAAAATGGCCCTAGAAGTATAACAAGATGTGCTAACATGAATACATAGAATATAAACCAGTTGGACTAGGTGGGAAGCCACCATTATCCACCTGTAATATGTGTAGGTATTCAGACAACCTCAAAAGGGTAGAACCCACAGTTACAAAGAAGTACATAAGAACATGCTGAACTAAAAACTGACAAAAGGAGCCAGTTGGAATAGGTGGGTGGCCACCAATATCCACCTGGATCGAGAATGATCTACATGCATTGAATGCAATATAATTAGAGACCCTACCAGACCATGTTTGTAATTCTAAAATTTTTGTTTCTCATGTTAATGTGTGTGGAATTGATAATAAAGATGAACAATTAATCTTTTCATATCTAACCAAACTAGGAATAGATTATTATGTCTACGCTTCTTCTTTTCATATTATCAGATTATCTATGGAGTTTATATGGAATATTCCATCCCTAGATTATTTCATGGAGTCACTTATCCAGGAGAACAAAAATCTCATCCAAATAGGAGCACTTAATAATTCCAAGCCCCATGCGCTTATATCTCAAGGAAGTTCAAAGAAGAATGAGCAGAAGAAAAAGGGTAAGAAGGACCAAGAGAGCAAGAAGGAATGTAAGAAAAAGTCCATAGATGATATTTTGAGTTCCAAGGAATCAAAAGTAAAGAAGGAGACAAATTGTTTTTCCTATTGTAACAATGGGTTCCGTCCAAAGAGTTATTCCATGAAAAAGACCATAGATTTCATGGCACAAACACTTGAGAAACATCACCTCGAGGATTGTTTTCTAGATAATGCAAGGAAAAATGCCATCATTAGAAGGAGGTAATAGTCATGCATTACTTTCTATTTCAACTTCTCCTAATGCTTGGGTTATTTATTCTAGGGTTACCCATCACATGGCCTCCTCAAATAGACTTTTTTCATACTTGGAGACTTTTTCTAGAACACTTATTTTCATGGGAAATGATTCTCCTACAAAGGTGTGTGGTAAGGGTAGAGTTGATATAGACCATGGTTTCTCTCAGGATGTACTTCATGTTCCAAATATTTCTGTGAATATTCTCTCCATCTATGAAATCACTCATTCAAGTTCTGGAAAGAAGGTGGAGTTCACTTTGGACTCAATTATTGTTTATGACTAGTAATATGGTTCAAAATTGGCATTGGTGAGGTTAATCACCATTCCAGGTTATACACATTCTCTCACTTCACTCATAAATATGATTATGTATCTCTTCTAACACATTCTAATGAAGAGTCAATGTTGTGGCATGAGAGGTTTGGTAATCTAAATTTTAAATATTTAGATCAAATTAGTAAGGGTGGAATGGTATATGTATTACCCCACATTCAATACACACATGGAGTTTTATGGGGCTTGATACTAGGAAAACATCATGAGGATAAGTTCAACACAGGTAAAGAATGGAGTGCATCATCACTTTTAGATTTGGTTCATAGTGACATTAAAGGTCCTTTCCCACAACCATTGATCATTAAATCTAATTATGTTTTTACTTTCACTGATGATTTTTCGAGATATACATGGGTCTACTTTCTCAAATTAAAATATGAGGTCTTTGAGTGTCTTAAAGATTTCAAGCATCTAGTTGAGAACCAAAAAATAAAGACGACGAAGAAGATTAATACTGAAAAATGAGGAGAGTATGTCAATAAGGATTTTGAGAATTGACGTAGGGGCGCGCCACCCACGGGCACGTCCTTGCACAAGACCTTCTTCTTCTCAGCCTGAAGAACTCGAAGGTTCTTCTATCTCCATATCGGGAGATCTACACCCACAAAAATCTATTCCGAGGTCTTCCCCTTACCACCGGGAGATCAGCTAAATCTTGCGTCTCGCGAGTTCGTAACTAAAGCCTCCAACTTTTCCTTTCAAATCTTGCGATACCCAAGTTGGCGATACAGGTATAGCTCCTTCCACATACAACTGTGGGCTAGGCTTAACTGTTAGCGCCTTTCGCAACTTCGCGACCTCGCAACCTCGCCAGTTGAACCGTCGAGTTTTTACCCTCCTAGTCTGCGACTCCCCGAGATGCTCGGTCCCACCTTATGCTCTGCCACACGTCCACAAGAATCTCGGCTACTCGGCACTTCGCGGCTCGGTGTCCAAACAAGTCTCGGCTCCTCGGTGCTTTGTGAATCATCATCCCTTTGTGCCACCTGTACTCCACTCACGCTCCGCTATGGCCCACACTTCTCTCCAGCTATCGGGATATCGCTATCTCGCAACCTCACGATACCCGCGTCCAAATTCCCAGACCTTTTCTTGCGAGTTCCCGAGACATGATCCCTCGCTCAGATCCAACGGTCCTCCTGTGCTACGGATCCAACGACTATCCTCCTCTCGCTTCCTCGCGACCTCGCGACTTAGAGTACCCAAATGTTAGACTCTCAACCTGCGAGCTCTCGATCTTGCGAGATCCATTGATCTCTCTCCATCTGTCCTCCTCAGATGGATGACTATGATCTCCTCGCTCCTTCGTCACCTCGCATCCTCACGCCTCGCGACTTTGTACACCCAATACTTGGGTCCTTACCCTACGAACTCTCAAGTTCACGAGATATCTGATCTCTTGCCACCTGTCCCCTCAGATGGACAACTCACAGCCTCTCGCCACTTCGCTGCCTCGTGACCTCACATCTCACAACTTTCATCGCCAAACACTTGGGCGTTCACCATGCGAGCTCCCGAGATAGCGAGATCTCTCGATCCTTGACACCTGTCCCTTCAGATGGACGACTACAAATCCCTCTCTACTTTGCCACTCGTGAAGTCGAATGGCTTCCTTTTTGCTCCTCCAATGCCCGAGTATGCGAGATGAGAATCTCTTGACATGCGTCCTCTTAAATAATAGCTTTGATATTTTCGCATCTCGCGATCTCGCTGCTCTTTGTTGCACACCTTTGGGGCTTCAACTCCCGAGTCCCTGATACACGATACCATGTGGATATCTAACGACTCCTGTGATTATGAATCGATGGCTCCGCCTCTCCTGAGCTTCGAATCTCCTTGGAATCTTCTCTCTGTAACCTCCTTTCACCTTTGCAAGATCTGACGATCCCCGGAACTTCGCGAAATATCTTCAGAAGATTTCGACCGTCCGTTCTTCCTTAGTTAATCCACGAGATAGAAAAGAGTATCTCTCCATGAGATTATTTCGCCGCTTCATCAACCTGCGACGTTCCTCCCCAACTTCAAATCACACTGTTCTACGCTGAATCTTCAACGACTCAGAGGTCTATCCCTCCCGAGCTTTGTTGATTTACTTCAACCTCAATGAGATTCTCTGCACGCACTCCTTGCGGAATACCTTCGAACACTTCAACTGTTCGAGCTTCCTTGACTCTGCATATACCTGTAGCAGTAGTCCTTCAATACTTCTGCTCAGTGTCACGACTGAGACTCTCTTTATTCTGCACACTCCTTGCACGACTTTAACAACTCCCATTCACTTCTGAGCGAATTGAGAACAAGAGTTTAACTCCCGAGCCTTCTGTCAACGCACTCCTTGCGGATGACTCAACTGCACTCCTTGCAGGAATCCTTTCTCAAAGAGAAACAATTGTAACTCACCTCACTTCCTCTCAGACTTCAATCTCAACAGATGAAGCCATACACACAGCATGATAATAATGCATAATAGGAAGTAATATTCATAAGCAGAGCATTTAACACACATACATAGAGAATAACACAACAGCCATGAATCTGAATCAACTTATTCTATTAATTCAAGATATGTACATGGGTGTTCTTCTACAACTCTCTGCTATTCTCCTATGCTCTAGACTCTTCTTTCTCCTGTTGTTATCATGATACAATAATGCAATGAGGGTGTCTATATTCGGTTTTCCCTCTTTCTTCGAGAACTATCTAATCTAAGAATTAAATTCCATCTACCTGCAACTACTACTATAAATGCCTCTGTCTATCTCAGACGAGAGCATATGGCTTGAGGTCTGAGTACATTTTTCCCAAGGCGCTTAAATTAAATGATCTCATTTAAGTTAGGTGCGTCAACTTCAAGAGAGAATTTAAAATTCAAAAAATTGCACTGGACGTCTTCCAGCTGGCTTCCTTCTTCCACGTTGGTTTTGCTTGTCATGAGGGATGCTCCTACATCAAGAATCTTTGTTCAGAATTAGGTATAGAGTTGCAACACACAATTCCATATAATCCAAAATAGAATGGGGTATTATAGAGAAGGAACAATACATTGAAATGCATGACCAATTGTGTGTTGCAAGCTAGAGAGCTACCTCAAAAGTTATGGGATCAAATTTTCAACTGTGTAACCTACATTCAGAATAGATTTCCTAATAAATAATTCAAGACAATCACTCCATTCGAGTCTTGGACCGAGAATAAATTAGAAGTCACTCACTTTAGATTTTTTTCAGTTCTCGTGCATGGGATCGAATCCCTTCTGATAGGAGGAAATATATGAAAGCTTAGATTAAGGAGTGTATTTTTTATGGATGTCTAGAGGGAGTGAAGGGATATAGGTTTTTATATAATACTTCATATACATCATTCATTCAAAGGAGTGTTATGTTTTAAGAGGTTTCTTCACAGGTACTTCTAGAGAAGTCCACACCTCCATCTCCATCACCACTAGTTGTGGAACTTCGTGAGACTTATTCTAATATGATCTATGATGAGATCTATGAATATGATATATCTGATATTTTTTATTAGCAGGAAGAAGTTGTAGTTCCATATCATCGACCATGATGGGCACAACAAAATATTTAGGAAACAAGTGATCTAGTGGGTGATCATGTCGATCCACAAAGAACCAGGTCTTAGTTTGTGGAGCCTCCACAATATTTTACTACCATAGAGCCATTTTTTCCTATTTATTTTTATGCTACTTGGATATTTTGGGTTTTTATATTATTTTCAGTCAAATTATATTCGAGTTGGATCGACTGACATTCAAAGTCGAAGGTTGAGGTGGTTTGACCAGGTAAAGTTGAAGTCAAAGACATCGACAACAAGATGAAGGTCGAGGTGATTAAAATAGAAAAAATTTAATTCGAAGACATCAACAACAAGTCAAAGAGGTCAAACGATAAGAGGTTGACAAGAATTCATGTGACAACTAACTGAAGACCAAATGACATTCAACTGGTAGTTGACTGGTAATACGACTTGGTAGTCAACTATAATAGAATCATGAGATTCATGGGATTTGTAGCCAATAATTTACTTGGATCTATAGCCATTTTTTGGAACCTTTTATTTACGGTTTTTCCTACTATAAATCCTATAAATAAGGTGTGTTGTAATATTGAAATAGATGATGAAATTGTAGAGGTTGTTGGTTATGTAGATGTAATTTGAATTGGATACATGGTTGTTCTTTTGTAAAGAAAGAATGTATGATGTCTATTGTGTCTTAATTGTGGACAAAGGTTAGACATGTAGCCTTTTATTCTGAATGAATAAGACAACAAGAGAGAAAAATGCTCAAGGAATGTTGGTCTTCTCAGCTTGGGTTTCGAGGGTAAAATCTCTGTGTACTGTGTTTTTTCTTTGTCATTTACTTTCTTGTTTAAATAATTCTTTCTCTCTTCTACTAGTTTTAGTGTGGAAGTGTTCCTCATTTCCTAACATATGGTATCATAGCTCGGTTTAAAAACCTTGGATATGAGCTAAATCCTAGGTTCATTATGATTCATAAGTCATAAATATTTAAATATTGTATTAAAGAATCGAGAGAAGCTTGAGAATAGAGATCGAAAAATTCAATGGCCAGAATTTTGAGCTTTGGAAGATTAAAATTGAATATATACTTGTAGATAGAGAAAAATGGAAAATAGTCTTTCCACGTACCATGTCTATAGGTATGTCGACAAAAGAAATGGAGAAACGTGAAAGAAGGGAAAAGAGTATGATTCAACTTTGTCTTGTAGATTCGATACTGCTAAATGTCTCAAGTGAAGATTCAACCAAGAATTTATGGGACAAGTTGGGGAGCTTGTACCAGTCAAGATCCATGGTAAATGAGTTATTTCTAAGAAATAAATTGTATATTGTGAGAATGAGTGAGGGAAGTTTGGTGACTCAACATTTAACTTTGTTTAAGACCATTAGAACCTAGTTATCTTCTTTGGATTGAAAATCACTGAAGAGGAGAGATGTATTAGCTTGATATGTTCTTTTATAGACTCCCATAATAGCTTAGTCATTGTTATAGGTATGAATACAACCACATTAGCGCTAGAAGACATGGTTGAATCTATATTGTCATAGGAAATGAGAAGGAAGAACATGGAGGGATCAACCAAAAATGCATTAGTGGTGAGAGGTCAACCGATCGATAGAGATAAAGGAAAATTATCAGGTAGAACATCTAAGTCAAAGGGTATATATAAATTCCCTATTAATTCGACAAGAAGATTTTGGAAATGCGGTAAAGTTGGGTATTATAAAACAGACTACAAGTCGAAGGAAATGGAAGTCAATACAGGATCCAATGAGAAGTAGTCGATTGAGAGAAAGACAACTCCAAATAAGGGAGGCCATGTATACCTAGCATAAACTAGTACATAGTTAGATCAACATGTTTGGTTGATCGACTCAAGAGCATCCTATCATATGAAACCACATATATAATATTTATGCTAATATGAACAATATGGAGGAAATGTGTTCTTGGGGGAAAACTCGACAACCAAAATTTTCAGACGAGGAAGAGTTTGATTGATACTGTAGGATGGGAGGAGTAAAACCCTTCCATGTGTGCTACACATTTCAGGTTTGGAAAGAAACCCAATATATGGTAGCAACATGAGTGATGCAGGATTCCACACTCTATTTCAAAAGGATTCGTGCAATATGGTCAGAGGTGTGATGGTCTTAATGAAAAGAGTTCATATTGGAACCCTATAAAAGTTATTAGGGAATTTCAACTCAACTAGATGCAACAACATTACTATTCTTGAATTCAACTTGACTTCGAATCTAATTGACTCGACTTAGGTTGAGTCAATTCAAACCAACTAGAAAAATCATCACAATTTCAACCCAACCATGTTATGGCATGAAAGGATAGGACATATTGTAGAAAAAGGACTTCAAACTATGCATAACAATGGTATGGTCGGAGGTTTTCTTGAATGTAATTTAGAAGACAACTTTTGTGAACATCGTATATTTGGAAACAAAGTTGGGTGAGTTTATCATCTAGATCGACAAGGGAAAATGAGATTCTAGAGTTAGTGCATAGTGATGTGTTTGGCCCAGGGATGATTTTAGGGGATAAATTTCG
The DNA here is from genome assembly GCA_009831015.1 of Picea engelmannii. Classification (NCBI taxonomy): domain Eukaryota; kingdom Viridiplantae; phylum Streptophyta; class Pinopsida; order Pinales; family Pinaceae; genus Picea; species Picea engelmannii. The sequence goes on along the minus strand of ML781311.1, from coordinate 220,456 downwards.
CTCATGGGATAATTTTCAATGGTTTTTCCAAAAACGAGATTCGCTATTTTAAACATTATTCGCCCAAATTCTATAGGATAAAATTATTTTACCTTAAAAATCGCCAAAATTTTATAAAAACTATATAAAATAATTAGAATTTGAATATTTTTACAAAAATATCGCCAAACATTTATAGTTGACATATGAAGGATTAGTAAGATTTGCCAAGGTTTCTACATTTTAAAATAAATTTCCATCCTTAAAATCATCCTTGGACTTTGGCCCTATTTTAGTGCCCTCACTTGGTGGATCCCCATTATGTCTCTTTCACAGATGATTTTTCCAGGAAGACATGTATATATTTCCTGAGGAAGAAATCTGAGGTTTTCAAGAAATTCAAAGAGTTCAAATCTCTTGTAGAAAACCAAACCAATAATAATATTAAGGTGTTGAGAACTAACAACGGTGATGAATTACATGGAAAGGAATTTGATAAACTATGCAAGGAGTGTGGCATAGCACGCAAAAATACCATTCCATATACCCCATAACAAAATGGAGTTGTCGAGAGAATGAACAGAACATTGATGGAAAAGGCAAGAAGCATGCTCAGTTGTGTTGTGCTCACACAAGAATTATGGGTGGAGGTAGTCAACACTGCAAAATATATGTCGAATATGTCTCCTTTGTCGATGCTAGTCGACACAACTCCACATGAGGTATGTTCAGGTAGGAATCATTTAGTTTTACATATCAAAGTATTTGGATGTGATGCATTTATTCATGTTTCCAAAGAAAAGAGGAGTAAGCTGGAGAATAAGGAAGTCAAGTGTATTTTCATTGCATACAAAGAAGGAATGACATGATACAATCTTTGTAATGTATAGTCGAGATGTTTTATTCAGAGAAGTCAAAAGTAAGTCTAAGCTTGAAGAAATTGTTCAGACCGAGAATAATCTAGGGAAGGTGTGGTTGGAACTAAGAAATTAAGAAGATGATTCAGATGAGTCGATTGAATCAGAAGAAGAGGTAGAAAAACTTACCCTAGTAGTAAGAAGGTCAAAATGAGTAAGAAAACTAGTCAAAAGGTACATTCCTCCCTAATTGTGTTTTGCATTCATGTTAGCTACCACCAAAAATGATCCCAACCCGGTCACAGAGGTATTTGACTCGGCAGAGAGAAAACTATAGATGGACGCCATGATTGAGACATGGGACTTAATCAAATAACCTAGTGGAATAAATCTTGTTGATAGAAAATGGGTATTCAAGTAGATGATGAAATCGTAGAGGTCATTTTTCATGTAGATGTAATTCGAATTGGCTACAAGGTTGTTCTTGTGTAAAGAAAGAAGCTATGATGTCTATTTTGTCTTAGGTATGGACCAAGTTTAGGAATGTAACCTATTTTGAATGAATAAGACAATAAGAGAAAAGATCGATTGAGGAATGTTGGTTTTCCCAGTTTTGGTTTCCAGGGAAAAATATTTGTGAATTGTGTGTTTTCGTTGTCATTTACTTTCTTAGTATGTATCATTCATTAGTGCTAGTTGACACTACAAAATATCTATTTAGTATGTCTCATTCATCAGCGCTAGTCGACATGATTCCACATCAAGTATGGTCTGGTAAGAATCCTTCAGTTTCACATCTCAAAGTATTTGGTTGTGATGCATTTGTGCATGTTCCAAAATAAAATAGGAGCAAGCTAGACAAGAAGGAAATCAAGTCTATTTTCATTGGATACAAAGAAGGAATGAAAGGATATAAGTTATGGGATCATGTATCAAGGAAATTGGTGTACAATAGAGATGTGGTCTTCAGAGAAGTTGAAAGTAAGTATGAGCCTGAAGAAATTATTGAGACCTATAATAATCCATAGAAGGTGTGGTTTGAATTGAGGAATGAAGAAGATGATTTAGATGAGTCGACTAAATCAGAAGAAGAGGTGGAACAACTGACTCGAATTGTAAGGAGGTCAGAATGAGCAAGAAAACTAATCAGAAAGTATATTTTGTCTGACTTCCATTCTGCATTCGTGTTAGTTTCCATCGACGATGACCCCAAGTTGGTCAGGGAGACAGTCGACTTAGCATAGGGAAATATTTGGAAGGACACCATGGTTGAGGAGATGGAATACTTGCACAAGAATGAGGCATGGGACTTAGTCAAGTTACCTAGTGGAAGAAAGCTCGTCGGTAGAAAATGGGTATTTAAAAAGACGATGAATGCAACATGTCAAGTCGATAAATTCAAATATCGACCAATAATGAAAGGATACTCCCAATTCTAAGGAGTTGACTTCGGCGATATCCTTCCCCTGTTGTAAAATTAACTTCCAATAGAGTAATAATGGCTCTAGATGCAACATTTGATCTAGAAATAGAATGGATGGATGTAAATCTAGTGTGCCTACATGGGGACCTGGAAGAAGAAATCTACATGAAACACCCCAAAGGATTTGTAGTGGGAAAGAAATATTTGGTGTGCAAGATTAAAATATCCATTTATGGTATAAATAAGTAACGAAGGATGTGGTACCAAAAGTTCGACACATAATCCTTATTTTGCGGTTTGTGAGAAGAAAAGTTGATCACTGCATATATTCCAAAGAAGAAAGTGGGTGTTTCATATATGTAGCATTATATGTCGACAACATGTTGTTTATTGGAAACAACATGAACGCAATAAATCCGGTGAAGAAGAAACTATCCTCCAAGTTCGACATGAACGATATTGGTGCAACAAACATCATTCTAGGAATGGAGATCAAGAGAGATTAAACAACTAGAAAGATGGACAAAAATTCAAATGTCGAGGTGGTTTGACTGGGTAAATTTTATGTTAAATAAATTGACAAAACGTCAAAGAGGTCAACCGACAATAGGTCGATATGTGGGTGTGTGGAAACCGAATGAATACCAAATGACGACTGACAAGTAGTCAACTAGTAATCCAACTTGGTATTTGACAGTAAGAAAATCCCGAGATTCATGGGATTTGTAGTCAATGATCTATGTGGATATGTAACCATTTTCGGGAACATTTTATTTAGTTTTTTCCTACTGTAAATCCTATAAATAATGTGTTTTGTAATACTATAATAGATGATGAAATCGTAGAGGTTGATGGTCATGTAGTTGTAAGACGAATTGGCTATAGGGTTGTTCTTATGTAAATCAAGAAGGTATGATGTTGATTGTCTCTCAGGTGTGGACCAAGGTTAGATATGTAACCCTTTTTTGTGAATTAATAATACAAAAAGAGAGAATAATTATCAAGGAATGTTGGTTTTCCCGATTTGGGTTTCGAGGGTAAAATATTTGTGTACTCTGTGTTGGATTTGTCATTTACTTTTTTGTTTAAATATTTATTACTCTCTTCTACTAGGTTTAGCGTGGAAGGGTTCCTCATTTCCTAACAATATTATATACTTAGTCTTATTTAGAGGCTAAAGGAAAACCCCATTGGGAGGAAGCTATGAAAGAGGAGTACAATTCCTTGTTAGAAAACAACACATGGGAATTGGTTCCTCTGCCTTACAACAAGAACTTGTTATATGTAAGTGGATTTTCAAGAAAAATAAGGTTGCTTATTGATATATTAAAAATTATAAGGCCTGGTTAGTAGCTAAATGTTTCTCATAGGTACAAGGAATTGACTATGAAGAGATTTTTGCACCAGTTTCCAAGATTGATTCCATTTGGTTAGCTCTAGCTATTCTAGCAACTAGAAAGTGGGATGTACACCATATGGATTTGAAGAATTCATTATTACATAGAGATATTAATGAGGAAATATATATGGAGTATCCAAAGAGATATTTTCATGATCCATCATTACTTTACAGGTTGAGGAAGTAATTGTATGGGCTTAAGAAAACACCTCAGGCATGGTATATGTTAAGCCCTAATATTGGCACATTATCCCTTAATTGGGGCATATTATATTAGTAATGTTATTTTATTTATGTCTGCTTTAGGCCATTAGTTGTAATTATACCTCCTAGTCTCCTATATATACAAAGGAGACATTTTCATTTTGAATCATCTTGTACTTGAACATTTAAGTGGGGTAAAAGGAGGTTTCCCCCTTGAAGAGGCTTATTATCTTAAATTATCTCTTTTTCAAGGCGTTGAGTACTTTTTCTGAGGTTTTTCTATGCTATATTGATATTTGGTTCTTAACATATGGTATCAGAGCTCAAGGTCTTGGGGTTTCACTGCTACATTTGAGACACCTTGGAATTTTTGCTATAACTTGTTTTCTACAATGTTTCATAAGGAACGGATTGGAGGATATTTAGCAGACAGATCAAGGTATGTTGGGTTCAAAATTCATCTCCTGAGGCCTTACACTTTCGAAGATACAACCTATACAAGACAGGGTTCTGGAATCATCCTGAACTGAGTCATTGCGGAATTTTCACTATAAAAATGTTTCTGTAATGTTTCAGACCCTGAACTATGGAGGCTATTTAAAAAAATTAGTAAGGTATCTGTGGTAACAATTTTAGCTTCTGGGTCATCTTAAATTTTTATATACACCTTGTGTAAGATATGGTATCTAACTAGTCCTATTGACTAGTCTCAAGAAGGTGTTCCAGGTAAAACAATCATAACTTCTTCCTAGAGTATCCAAATTAAGTGGAACTAGTTTCATTGGATCGTGGATAGTCTGTAGTATTTCTAGTGCGAGTTTTAGAATTTTATATCAATTATTTTGTGCGGGGCACTCTATACAAGTGAGATCTCCTGGAAAGGAAAACAATCGGCAAGTTGTGGGGAAGTTACCATAAATTCCACTTGGCACATCCAATTTTGATCAGACCTATGGAATTGCAGAGAAGAAATATCAGAGAAATACATAAAAGAAAGTTTCATACCCAGAAGGGCCGAAACTTGGGATATACAAGAGAAAAAATATTGTCTAGCAGAACCACCTCAAAATCAAGGTTCAAAAGTGATACTTGGCCAACATGCCACCCTGAAAGGGAACTTCTACACCAAATAAGCCTCCAAAAAATCCTATTTGGACTCTTGATGAAGGTGAAGAAATGCGTAGGGAAATAAATGATTTACAAAAGAAGATAGTAACAAAATATGAACTACAAGAGATGATGGAGGGTTTAAAAGGGGAGATCATGGAAGTATTGAAAAAATTCGTAAGAGAGAAGACACCTGAAAGTAAAAATGCATCCCATGAAATTCATGATGAGGACACAAGGAAGGTGAATCAAGAATGGAGAAACTCCAACTTTGGTTTGAAGACCAACCACGTTCTTAAGATTGATATGAGGAATTTTGATGGCAAGGACCCAATCACATGGATACTTTAGATGGAGCAATTCTTTGATCTCCATAATGTGCCACATACACAAAAGGTACAAATTGTTTCTTTACTTTTAGAACCTAATCAATTTGTATGGTATCGATGGATTTTTTCTTGCAAATCACTCGTCACTTGGACAATTTTCATGGAAGAAATGATATCACACTATGAGGATACAAGGAGCAATACCTTCTTTATCCAATTAATAAATCTCAAGCAAAAGGGTTCAGTTACCGAGCACATTGAGAACTTCCAAAGATTGAATATAAAGGTAACTGGTATTCCAGATGAGAACTTGATTGATGTATTCATAGGAACTTTAAAGGATCACATTCAACATGAGGTTCTCCTTTGGGAACCCAAATCAGTGGAGAATGCATCTAAGGTGGCAAGAAATGTTGAAAGTAAAAATATGGCTATGGCTACTAGAAGGACCAATCCTAACATCTATAGAGAGAACAATGCTCCTTCTTCTAAAACACCTCAACCTACAAGGTTGAAACCTCAACAATTAGAGGAAAGAAAAGAAAAAGGTTTATGCTTTAATTGTGACAGCAAGTACAGTAAGGGACATAAGTGTGGTGAGAAGAAATTAGTCTAAATAGATTGTGAAGAGGAAGAAGAAGAAGAACAAGAACCATCTCATGATGAAAACATAGAAGCAATTTCGTCTGAAGAGTTGACTCCCATGATATCATGTAATGCATTGGCTGGAATTAGCACTTCTCAAACCATCAATATCGATGGATACATCAAAAGGAAAAAGGTAATAGTCCTAATTGATTCTGGCGATACTAATAATTTCATTCACTATAAATTAGCCAAAGATCTCAATTGCTTTGTATATCCAGCGCCAGAGTTTCAAGTAATGATTGCAGATGGAGGAACGATCAATTGCTTAGGAAAATGTAATAAGATCAATCTTACTATGGGGGAATATGTAATGAATAGTCCAATGATTTCTATACCCATGGGTGGTGCATATGTTGTACTAGGAATCCAATGGTTACAATCATTAGGAATAGTGGCTTTTAATTTTCAAGAACTTTTCATGAAATTTTCATTGGAAGGAAAATAAATTGAGTTAAGAGGTATCACAAGGAAACTCGGTAAGGTGATAATCTATAACAGCGTGACAAAATTATTGAAAAAGGGGCATCAAGGCGTTATTGCACAACTATGCTCACTAGATGTTCAAACATCTAAGCCATCTATTCCTCAAGATCTCCAAAGGATCATTGATAAGAATTCCAAAGTATTTGAAAGTATTCCCAAAGGTATTCCACCCACTTGAAATCATGATCATGAAATTCACCTAATTCCTGGGAGTGTTCCTCCTAACATCAGGCCATACAGATACCCTTACACCCAGAAGAGTGGAATTGAGCACATGGTTGAAGAAATGTTAGAGGCTAACATTATTAGACCTAGCCAATGTTCTTACTCTGCACCAGTGGTAATGGTATTCAAGAAAGACAACTCATGGCGTATGTGTCTAGATTATAGAGAGCTCAACAAGACCACTATTAAAGATAGTTTTCCCATTCCCGTCATTGATGAATTGTTAGATGAAGTACATGGATAAATCTATTTTACAAAATTGGAATCCGTTCAAGGTATCATTAGATCAGAATGAAGGAAGAAGATATCCCCAAAACAACATTCCGAACTCATGAAGGCCATTATGAATTTTTGGTCATGCCTTTTGGCCTTACAAATGCACCTTCCACATTCCAAGGGTGTTACCCATGATTTTGGTCATCATGATGATGTATTGATGATGGTGTACTTAGGCTCTTCATAAGAACTTTCTCCTGAGAAAAGTTACTTTCATCTCTTCCCAGAAAACTCACTTTTGAAGAAGGTTCGCAGGCTGCTAATACATTTGCCTGCGAGAATGACCCATTCTCGTAGGCTGCCTTAAGCCAGGGTGCAAACATATCACACTGTGTTGAACTGCTAGGGTGCGAACTCTTCCTAAAGCAAGGAAAAAGATGAATTCTCGATGCTTCTAGAAGGGAATCTTCTAGAAGGATGGGTTGGCATTCGAATGGTTATCCTAGTACTGGATTCCTTGATATTTTGGGATCATTCTTATCCAAGTAACTAATTCATTCTCTCCTATATATTGAGGGAATTTTCATGGAAAAGGTTAAGCAAGATTCATTGGAGAGTTGGTGAAATAATTGTGTGAAGGACTCAGCATTGAACAACAGCTTGGAGACTCTAGCAAGTCTGTCAAGAGGATTTAATCTTCTTCATGCAAGGATTGAGCAAGTGTGTGTGTCAGATCCAAGAGCCATCGAAAGGAAGTTTGCAACATCAAGGCTCAGGCTATAATCTTTACTTTCCATTAATATGATACAGTGGCATGTCCCTTTCCCATAAATCTATTTCCACTTTATTGTGTAATTCCTTGATCATACACATAGGTGAACTGTTGAATATATTGTGCTATCTTCACTTTGGTTGGTTTGTGTTGTCTTGGTCTTGGCTGCACGAGAGAACTGGAGCGAAGCAGGAGCAACAAAGACCCTAGGAAGCAATATAAAGGTATGTTACTTATTCCTTCCTACTAGTTGATTCAATAGTCAAAACTTAGGGAAAGAGTATTGTCATGTCCTGTTTTGTTCTAGATTCAGGTGGATCTAGGGAGATCAGTTAGTGTCTGCACCTACCAATTAGTCCGATAACAAAATTGGCAAATCCGTTGGGGATCAATCCCATTTTCTTTATGGATTTTTGGTGTTTTTCTGTGGCCATTATCTCTAGTTTTACTTTTCTCCTTTCTGATCAATCTCTGAGTCTTCAGGATATCCTGATAGACCCTCTGGGTCCAGAGGCCTTTTCAAAATTTGCTTCATTTTCCAAAATTTTGACTATGTTCAGACATTCTCACACTGTACTTCATTGTATCCTGTAAGAATTGGTAGGGTTCGCACTCTGACTTTAGGTTTCAGTGCGAGGTTCTCGCATCCTGCTCAAGGGTCACCTGCAAGAATCAGTGATTCTCGCACTGTGTAATACTACTAGCCTGCGAACTCATTTGTTCAAATTTTTGGATTTGAGTTTTGGTATATTCAACTGCCTAGATTAGTTTAATTGCCTCATAAGTGTTTCTTGGACCATTGATTTGTGTCTTTCTTGTCTTCATTTGCGTACATGAACAGTCTTAGGATTTCAAGGCTCTTCTTGTCACTTTGGTCTTGAATTTCATTTCTTGACTTTACTTGGCAAAACCATTCTCTCTGAATTCAGACTCTAAGTGTGTTTGATTAGTTAAGAACGAGTGATTGGTAGAAAGTTGAGTTTCTTGGTATTTTCTTATTTTCTTATTGTTTGAAAGGTCATTTTTCTTAAGCAATTGAGGAGACTATTTTGGTTTCCTTTTTATTTTTGTTTTCATTGAAAGAGTGGATTGGGTTTTTATCATTGCTTGTTTATTTGCCTTTTGATTTTCTGTACTCTCACTGTCATAGTGTGGGTCCTTTTTGAAAAGTGAACAAAAAGTTTTTCTTTCAAAAAATCTTTTTCGTCTTCAAACACATTGAAAATCAAATTATTGTAATTGTTGAAATTATTGAAAAAGACACAATAGAGAATTGTCATTTGATGCGTGATTTGTTGCATTTTCATTTTAAAGGAAATTTTGCATTGTAGTTCAAGGTTGATCTGGAAAACTTTTTCTCTCTCCCATACATAGGACTCATTGAACTAAAAGTGATACATTTAATTCTCATCCTTGTATTATTGGGTCAGAGTCATACAACATAAGTTTCACCTTCGTTTCCTTTAAGTAAACAATAGCTCTTAATAACACTGCGTAATCATAAAATTTATCTAGTAACTCTTTTCTAGGGCTCTATTACACCAACATTTAGCTAGGCTAGCGCTTTGGAGTAGGAAGAGAGATACACTCTCCAAAAGAACAAAACACACAATAGCATCTTGTGTTAGGGAGTGTTAAATTCCATTTGCAACATCTTGTCCTGGGAAGCCCTTCTCACACAAGGGTCAAACACTAGGTCACATTGATATTGGCAGAGTTACTCACCCTACTTTGTTGATATCAGTGTAGAGATTGCACGTATTACGGGGATCACTCGGAGGTATACCCACAATGATGAGTGGAATCCTTTTGAGTTGATTTTGGGCTAGATACCCTGCCCTTGCGTGTGGATCGGACTGTCAATGTTATTTACTACTTGATTCGAACTCTCACATCGATTGAAATCAAGTATCAACATGTCGAGAAATTGGCCTTCGCTGCCGTTCAAGCCGTCCAAGGCTTCCTGCACTATATCCTCTCACGCAAAACTATAGTGATTTCTCATTGCAACCCTATGCAACACATTTTGACACGTCAATTGCTAGGGGGAAAATACTCCAAATGGATTGTGATACTCCAGGAGTTTGACTTGGAATTCGACCGTGCCAATCTAAGAAGTGTTTAGTTTTTGATGAGTTGATATGCGATTTTCCCCATTCTGCAACGGAAAATGTAGCAGTTGATTCATTACCAGATGAATCGTTTTTCCTTATTAGCACTAATGATCTTTGGTATGGGGATATCATTATCTATCTCCAAACCCAGACTTTCCAGCCTACTTTGTCTAATACTGAACGACGTCGTATACGATATCAATCTCGTCAATACATTATCCTCGGGGATACTCTTTATCGTCGGGGGATTGACTCTATTTTTCGACGTTGTCTAACGTTTGACGAAGCTGAGATAGCTATGAATGACTGCCATTCCGAAGCATGTGGTGGTCATATGTCTGGGTATGCTACTACCCGGAATATCTTACGCGAAGGATATTTTTTGCCTTCTTTGTTTAACGACTGCATTATTTCCGTTCAAAAATTCCATGCCTGCCAGACCTACAATCAAAAAATTCAGTCACATCCTGCTCCTCTTCACCCTGTGGTATCAGTTGGTCCTTTTGTGAAATGGGGCATCGATTTCATGGCATGTCACCCTCACTCGGTCGGGAGGCATGGTTACATCATTGTAGTTGTTGATTACTTTACGAAATGGGTCGAGGTGATGTCGACATTCGACAATACTGGAAAGACCGCAGCATTATTTCTTTTTAATCACGTCATAGCTCGTTTTGGTGTTCCCCAAGCTATCGTCACTGATCACGGTAGCCACTTTAGGAATTTTATGATGTCTAAACTTATTAAAAATTTGGGTCTTCACCATGATAAATCAACGCCCTATTATCCACAAGCTAATGGACAAGTTGAAGTGATCAACAAAGTTCTCATAACTATGCTCCGACAAATGATAGGGATTCATAAAACAAGTTGGCACAGAATGTTGTTTTCAACATTGTGGACGTATCGGACATCTGTCAAGTCCGCTACTGGGTTTACCCCTTTTTGGTTAGTCTATGGTGTGGAAGCCATTCTCCCTATAGAATGTGAGATATTGTCCTTAAAACTAGATGTTGAACTCCTACCCAACACTTATGCTAAGGAAGAATGTCTATTATATCTTATGCGATTAGACGAAACCCGACGTGATGCCACCCTAGTAATAGAAGCTTATAAGAAATGTGTCAAGGCCCAATATGACAAGCATGTCAAGCCTCATGTTTTTTCCGAAGGTGAGCTTGTTCTTCTCTATGAACCAGATCAAGATATGTTAGGAGATGGGAAATTCAAACCCATGTGGCGTAGTTCTTATATTGTTCGACGAGTTTTGGAAAAAGGAGCTTATGAGTTGGTATATTATTATAGTATCCCTTTGAGTGAACCTAGGAATGGGTTGTACTTGAAGAAGTACTATGCATAAAATCATCTGTGCACAAGTACTTGTATTTGTATTGTATCATACTCTTTGTGTGTTACTATAGTTTGCTTTTTGTCGTTATCTGGTCTCTACCCTTATGTGACGTTGTGTTTGATTTCCAGATGTCGGATTATTCGCTACCCTATATTGGCTTCGCTGATGGCGCTAGCCGTAGTACTCAGAACCTTGCTTCCGCTGCGTGGGCAATTTACGCCCCTACAACCGAACTTGTCTCTTTATGAGGCGTGTGCCTCGGCCGTGCGACCAACTATATTGCAGAGTATAGCATCGTTATTGAATTATTGGTTGATGCTATCTTGCTTGGAATTCGTCATTTGGTTGTGCAACTTGATTCGCAATTTGTAGTACTACAGTTAAGTAATATCTACTCTATTCAAAGTCCTACTTTGTTAAGGGTATATTTGCGAATTCGCCTCTTGGAACGTTATTTTGTTCACATTGAGTATCAACATATTCCTAGATGTCTAAATACATTAACAGATGCATTGGCTAATTATGTATTGGACATACATTTGAATCATTTATAAATCAAACACACCGAAATTCACACAATATAAAGTAAATTGGTAGAAGCTGTCTGTATATATATAACGATCAAAAGAGTTTTTACAAAAGGTTTGTCCGAAGACCAAAATGTCAAAATATGAAGCTTATAGCTTCTACAAAGTGACGTCATGAATGATGTTCACGGTAACACACGACTTCCCTAGCAACCCTACGAAGAAGTCGACTCATGGATGCTGATACTCCTACAGTATGACGTTGATCGCGTCGTGGAACCTCTTCTAGAGTCATGTCTGGAATATCTGCTGCCAAGCCCTCCAAATTTTGTTCCACCACCTGATAATCCTCAGCATATTGTAGTGTTGCCGCTACCTCTCCTCGCCACTGGATGGGAGAAGTTCCAGGAGGTTTGTAAGGTCCAACATTTGTGTTATCAACAAATGATTTTGTATTAGTCTTTGGATGAACATATAAAACAAAAAACATTTGAATATGATAAAAATTCACAAAAACATTTAAAAAGAAAAATGTGTGCACTTCTTACCAAGGTCCCCCCACTGAGCATCCTCTAGCAGTACTAAATCTGGATCTCCTTGGAAATCCAAGCTGGTATAAGCATAGTAATCAACCATCAACAACTATGGTTGAAGCCAGTCAAAGAAAGTATCATCATACTTGATGATCGGTCCTGCTACGTGTCGGGCCATAAGTTCACACCATCTCAACATCCTTGGATCCCTTGAGCCGGTATATTCCACTCAACCTGCAACCTCAGTAATGGGACCCTCTCAAGGAAGAAGGACACCAACAAAGATCCATACCCGAATTGCTTCAGGTTGCCACGTTTGCATTTGGTCAACTGCTTTTTTATACTGCTAAGCACTGCATCTGCTCAGTTGAGCACTCAAGGTTTAGTACACTCAATAGCATACTAGAAGTAACTCTGTAATGCCATGTCAGGAGCAGAACTCCTAGCCATCTGATCTATGGTGAATAGGATAGTACGGAAGGTCAAATATCGTACCCCCCAAATAGCCACTTTTCCTTTCTTTCTCTCAGCCTCGGGAACACAGTGTAAACGACAGTACTCACTCATCTGTATCCCACCACCTCTGCTACCAGTCAGGCTCACATAGTACCCCTGCCATGACAATCCAGTCAAAAACTAAATGTCCTCAACGTCTAAGGACAGTGTGCGGACCCCCACATGAAATACCTGCTGATCAGGGTCCCACATACGCACCAGGTACTCTAATAGTCTGACTTGGGACCTCATGCCCGGGATGCGAAAGTACTTCAGAAGTCCACAGTCTCTCAAAGCAGCAATAGTAGGTGATGATTTTCGGCCATTGAATTGTCTTCTTCATGTTCCCTTTCGCGCCATTCAAGAACCATGTTGATGGCCAATTATCTGCATAAGGAACACAAAAAGAAGATTAACAACTATTTTCATGAATTCATTCTATTTCATTGGCTAAATTTTAAAAACTTTTTTGAGCTTTGCGGTTCTCACAGGTGCCCTGTGTGCACAGTGTGGGAACCTCAGAGGTGGCCTTAAGCTCACCTGCGAGAATGCCTCATTCTCGTAGGTCCCGTGAAGCCTGCCTACGAGAATGGAAGCGTGCAAGTAGGGCTTGGAAAATCAAATGAAAAATGACTTTTTAACCAATAAAATTGCAAATTTAAACCATGAAAGTGTTAAGGACTAAGAGCCTACCTTACTATCACTAACGGCTCATTGAATGGATGATCGTAGCTCCCTCAATCTAATGCCAAACTCTAAGGGTAAAAGAGGGGTTTTTTGGAGCTCAAATAGTGGAAAGGTAAAAATGATGTGGAAAAAGAGTATTTACTCCTTTTTATTTACTTTTACTATGTCATTTGGTTTTTTATGATTATATATCTATTAAACCCTAATCCCTAATGTCATGTTGAGTGAACCTTTTGCAGGCATAATGACTTTGATGATCCAATACAAGGATACAGACATGATTTTCTTTGTCATCATGTGTTTTTGATTGTTTTTTATGGTTTTTATATAAAAACCTTGAGTGTGGTCTTTGTTCGTTCTTTCACTCGAAAATATATGAGAACACGATTGAGCATACTTTTATCACTTTTTCGGGCTCAACAAGGTTATATGAAAAATGAACCCCCCTGGAGTCCTCTTTAAGCTCTTTTTAGACTATTTTACGAAAAAGGAACTGAGAGATTTCTCTTTTAAGTGTTTTTTCATAATCTATAATCATGAAAAACTTTCGAGTTTTGTATCTCTAGACTCGTTAAACAAACATTGACAGACCCGTAATGGGACCGAACCACTCCTTCTTAGGGTTTGTTATACATACTCTGAGGGACTCGTTCGAAGGATGAGCTTAAATCAACAAGCATATGTTATCCTCCTCAAGCTTGCGTAAAAATAAAGAGGTACTCTCCAGAAATGGTGGGGGAAAATTTGGGAAAGGGATATGTTTTCATCTTCGTATTAATTGGCAGTAAGTGTCACTCTTGAACATGACACCCCCTATTCATCATTTGAAGCCAGTTTGGGAAATCCATTTGTCTCTCATTCGATTTATTACAAGGTCATTCCCTGTATCGTCTTTGATTCAATGTTTCCAAATCATTGGCATGTCATTCATATGTTCAAGAGAAGTCCATTTGAAACCTATATTGAGTCGGCCATTTGCAGTTATCCATTCTCTCCATGTCAGCCTTCCCTGTGTCCAGTCCAATTCACATCATACTATGTTTCATCTTCAAAATATGTTACTCATTTCATGTCATTGATGGGGGATAAATCACGGCCCTCCTGTGACAAGTTTTGTTCTGTCGAATTCAGCTCATTATCCAGAATCAAGACTTATAAATTATTTGGTACCTTGGAGCTTGCATGCCTCAATGGAAGGTTTCCTCGCTTTCGACAATGGGTTTACATCATTGACCCCTGATCGAAAGATTCCATTGGATGTTCGACTTCAACTCATTCATTCACACTCAATGGATTGTACTTGAGTACCTTAGGAGTCATTTACATCAATGGTGATTTCCCTCGCACTTGTTAATGGTTTCATCAATGATCGGTAATCAAGTGGTTTCTACCATGTTTGACTTCAACACATGTAATCACATGGTTAGATTCGTACTTTGGACGACGAGATTGAAGACCCTGGATATCATCTCTTTGGTCCAGGTTGAGATGGAGTATGTATAATTTGCGACACATAGATCCACTGTGTATGTCTCGTGGCTATGTTGTCTTGATTTGAAATTTCTCGCATAGATCCACAGTGTATTCTGGTGGCTATGCTATATTTTGACGGCATGGATCCACAGTGTATGATTGGTGGCCATGATCTATGTCTATAATGCCATCAATATATGATCTGAGTATGGGAATGCCTACCCCATAATTGGTATATATGATATTTTGCAGATGCTTGGTTGTTCGCAAGTTTCCGATTAGGTGTGCTCCTGGTTTTTGACACACACATGCAACTTACAAAGTCTTTCGGCTATCATTGGTTCCAACCTCATACTTTGGGGGGCATTCTATTACCCATGATTTTGGTCATCATGATGATGTATTGATGATGGTGTACTCAGGCTCTTCATAAGAACTTTCTCCTGAGAAAAGTTACTTTCATCTTTTCCCAGAAAACTCACTTTTGAAGAAGGTTCGCAGGCTGCTAATACATTTGTCTGTGAGAATGACCCATTCTCATAGGTTTCCTTAAACCAGGGTGCGAACATATCGCACTATGTCGAACTGATAGGGTGCGAACTCTTCCTAAAGCAAGGAAAAAGATGAATTCTCGATGCTTCTAGAAGGGAATCTTCTAGAAGGATGGGTTGGCATTCGAATGGTTATACTAGTAATGGATTCCCTGATATTTTGGGATCATTCTTATCTAAGTAACTAATTCATTTCTCCTATATATTGAGGGAATTCTCATGGAAAAGGTTAAGCAAGATTCATTGGAGAATTGGTGAAAGAATTGTGTGAAGGACTTAGCATTGAACAACAGCTTGGAGACTCTAGCAAGTCTATCAAGAGGATTTAATCTTCTTCATGCAAGG
>ML781311.1:187074-202129 GCA_009831015.1 Picea engelmannii | reverse complement strand
TCCTATATATACCAAGGAGACATTTTCATTTTGAATCATCTTGTACTTTAACATTTAAGTGGGGTAAAAGGAGGTTGCCCCCTCGAAGAGGCTTATTATCTGAAATTATCTCTTTTTCAAGGCGTTGAGTACTTTTTCTGAGGTTTTTCTATGCTATATCGATATTTGGTTCTTACCAGTATAATGCTAAAATGTACTCTTATCTTATCTCTAGAGGTTTTACTACATGTAGATATGATAATAATTCATATATGACAAGGAACACATAATTTACTTCTATTGGAATTTCTATATGTATATGATTTACTCATCATGGGGAGCTCAACCTCCTCCATTTCTACAGTGAAGACCTATTTGCATGACAATTTTCTATGACAAAAATGGGATTGTTAGATTACTTTATTGGTCTTGAAATCATCCATAATGATTCAGGAATCAAGATGTATCAATACAATTATGCTAAATATCTACTTTATAGGTTTCAAATGACATAGTTCAAGCCATCTCCAACACCCTTTCAGTCAGGGGTTAGACTAGATGATGTCGTTGCATCACCTTTGGTTGATTGTACTAGATATCAAAAATTGGTGGGGAGTATTATCTACCTTACACACTCTTCACGACACATATTTTATATAGTTGCATTATTTTCCAGGTACATGAGTAAGCCTCATGAGATTCACTGGAAGGAAGCAAAGATGATTCTCAGATATGTCAAGGGGACTACTAGTTTTGGTATACACTATGTAGCACAATCTTTCTTAGATCTTGTTGGTTATACAGACTCAGATTGTGTAGGAGATAGAACTTATCTGGAGTCCACTTTAGGATATTTCCTCTACCTTGGATCAAGACCCATATTTTGGTCAAGTAAGAAGAAATCAACAATTTCTTTATCATCGTCAAAGGAAGAGTACATGGGTGCAGTGAATGTTACTACTCAGGCTATCTGGCTACATCACCTTCTTACAAAATTGGGTGTTCATTTTCATTTTTCGATAGTTATATGTTCTGATAATAAAAGTAATCTCAATATGTGTAGAGACCCAAATCAAAGGCAGGGAACCAAGCACATCAAGGTTCATATGCACTTTATTCGAGGCCAAATTTAGGATGGAGTAATTGATATGCAGTTTTTTCCATCTTCAGGGAAGGTGGGAGACATACTCACAAATCCTTTCATAGAAAAAAAGGTTATCTCATTGAGGGAAATTCTAGTGAGTGATACATCAACTTAGTAGCTGAAAAGGTTAGTATTCTTTACTTGTTAGCAACATACTTTGAGGGGGAGGGGAGGGGGGGTAGGTGTTTGTTACCACTAGGTTTTCCCTCTTTACCTCACTTTTGTTCATTTGTTATGCATCTATACTTCTACATGAGTACTTAATATGGATTCATATTTATGGGACTCATCATTGTTTACACCTCGAATGTATTTTAGGGGCGTGTTGGGGTACATTCGCAACTACATACTTAGTGACATACTCATTTTTTCCATTTTCCTACTATTTAGGACTTCTATTCATATCATGTCAATTAATAGCAGTTCTATATTTAGTCGGTGGATTCCTATATATAATACAATGGGTTTCCAAAACCATGGGATCATAAACCACCATTAGGAAAATTCCTATTTTTTAGCTCCCATTAGGCCAATTCCTATTTCTAGCCACCATTGGGAAAATTTCTATTTTTTAGGAGATAATGCCTATTTCCTTAATTTTATGAGATATTTCCTAGGAAGAATATTATCCTACTAGGGAAGTGTGTGTTACCCATGTAATACTTGGAGTTAACTCACTTCATTTATTTAGTGACTTTCCATAATTACCAAATTCTCACTCAATTAGGACTTTAGTTCCATTCTTGGACTCTAGTCTTATTCTAGGATATTTTTTCTATTATGGAATGCATGTTGACTTCAATTGGAGTTCTCATTGATTTTTCAGTTATACTTTAGATATTTTCTTATTATTAGCAACTTTTGACTTTAGTTAATTGTTGCTATTGGGAGAAGTTACTTTTTTACTTGAGTATGCACATGGAAATCCCAACCTAATGCACATTACTCCTCATGTGGAGAGTCATATATATTGTACTCATTATAAACAGATTAATACATTTTTATTATAATTGTTTTCTTAGTCTCTTACATGTGAATATTGATTCTAGTTTTCTCTATCCTCTCTCTCTCTTTTGCAATTAGCTAGTGTAGTATTTCCTTCTCACAATTAGGTCTTGGATTGTGGTTTAATCCTACACTCACTCAACCCAATGTTGATTTTACTTTAGTCCCATGATTCCAATAAATATGGGATTTGAATTCTACACCCACCCTCTTACATTATTTTAATGATTAGATTTAGGAACACTCAATCAGAAAATGGAAGGTTCATAGTAAGGATAATTTAGAAAGAAAGAGGTTTGGATTTAATAGACATGGGTAAAATATCCCCATTGGACCCATTCCCTATCGTATAGAAAATAACCCTCCAAATATATGTATGTGTTCATCTTCAGTAGGAGATACATTTTATTCATATATTCAACCTACATCATTTGCATATGGCATTGTTTCTCCCTCGACCATACATTACAATTACAATATACATTGCTTGTTTGTAGTTTGAAAATGGAAATATTATATATATATATATATATATATATATATATATATAGATGTTTATAATAAAAAATAGTAGAAATGAAACACCAAAATACCAATACAAAACGTCATTTTTTGTTAGAAATCACGAGTCTTTATATCACCATAAGAGAGTTATACAAAAACATTGTTGTTGGCCTGCCACTAGGAAAACCAAACCATCAACAATGCATCAACTTGTCTAAAAGTTTATAAATTATCGATTTGTTGAAACTATAAGCCTAAACATAGTATAGTCTAAAACTATCTTCTATACAAAATACTAGTTGTTGTTTCTTTCTAAATTAGAAACAATGAGGTGGGATCGAGATACACAAGCCTCCTATACTAAACACAAAACTAAAGAAACTAAAAAAATTAAAAACTAAGTAATGGGACTTCCCTCAACCACAAGCACCTAGGGTAGATGAAATTCCAATTTTGTTAGGTCCATTCCCACAACTTGCTTAGCAATCAGGTTCATTTTGTGGTTGAGAATCTTGATCTATAACTAGTCATCGTAAAATTGCAGTAAACTTTCTTGTTTAACCTCATGTCACTCAACAATCACACAATCCATCAAAAATTTCATATGTCAATTAATGTCTATTGTTTTTAGATACTAAGAAATAAGAACCCAAGTATTATTGGTGTTTGAAACCCATGAACAAGTGGATTGGAGCACCTAATCATTTGATATGAAATGCCTGAAGACATAACTATCTACCTCAGCAAGATCAATTTCAACTCAAACGTCGAGATGGGTATGGGCTTGGTAGAATTCAGTAGATCCTGTAGCTGCAAAGACAAGAAGAGAGTTGGAGAAACCGCTATTTCTATGAGAGAAAATTCACCTAGCTCAAAAAGAGAGATCACCTCTAGCCATTGCAACAAAGGAATATAGATGGGACATTGAGGACAAATGAGATAGAAAAGAAAGATAACGAGGAAAAAATAAGAAAGGGGGGGGGGTGTTGTATAGAAAAAATAAGAGGGAAGGAAAGGTTGCAAGACTATTTCCATAGGCATAGATGATTTTAGGTGTTAAAATTTTCAAATGGGATAATTTTCCATGGTTTTTTCCAAAAAATGATTCGTCAATTTCCATTTTTTCTAAAAACGATTCACCCAAATTTCATAGAATAAAATTATTTTATCTTAAAAATCTCTAATTGTTTTTAGAAACTATATAAAATCCTTAGAAATTTGAATATTTTTACAAAATTAGCGCCAAATATGTTACATTTTTTATATTAAGGACTAGTAAGAATATTAGCCCATGTTTCTAAATTTCAATACAAATTGTCATCCTTAAAATTATCCTTGTCCATAGCATAGTTAAGATGATACAACCTTCCATCAGCCCATATAATAAGCAAAGGATTTTTTCATGATGATTGATGAGAAGGATAGTAAATGGTATGATGCATGTAGGTGGAATCATAATGAGATGCATGGTGCAGATGAAAAAATAGGTCAGATTTAGGTACCAGTGGAGCATCATCCACTGAGAGAAATTGTAAAAGCATTGAAGAGCCATGAGAAGGTCAGTACATGTATAGGAAGAGATTTTAAATCACATGATGTGAGGTCATGGAGGTGGTTGAGGGGTGGACAGTTCCAATGGGATGGAGTGTCGCATGGCGGCCTACCTCGGAAGGTATCCCTATGTCTTGTTTCTTCCCTATCACCTTATATGGGGAAGTGTGGTCAACTAGGGCCAGGGAAAGACAATCCAAGTGCATTGGGGAGAGGAGGATAAGGTCCCAACAAAGGTAGAAATGATTTTCCCCTCTATAGATACCCTATTCATCCATACAATCAACTAATTTGTTGGCTAATCATTTCAGGTTTGAAGGTATAATAACGTTGACCTTGGGTATGAGGGATTGTATTCATTCTAGAGTGAAAGTTAATATTTAGTTGGAGTTTATTTTCTTAGAGGGGATCCACATTGTCATTTGTGGATAATATGGACAATGATTTAAGAGTCTCCCACTATGATGAGCATGTGATAATGTTCTCTAAGGGAAATTTTAAGGCCATATTCTAGTGCTTGTAGATAATTTGAATTGTTTATTTCTATCCCAATAGATATTGCATAGATTCCTATGATATGCCCCAAGTTGTTGTACAATAATCCTCCATAACTATATGGCCCGAGATTTCATTTGGATGTGCCATCAAAGGCTAGGATGAGAGAGAGGTGATGTTGGGGGTAGGGGAAATGGTGGAGTGGGGTAGTGGGAGGATGGAGGCTGAGGCATTGAAGGATACTGAGATTTTTTGGATGTCCATTCCAATCATAGGGGGACCAAGTGGAGAGTAATGTTGTTTCTTTGATTTATCGCTTGATCTTGGACCAAATTGTGTCTTCTGTAAAGAAATCACTTTTGAAGATACAACATTTTTTCTCCTTCCAGATATCCCACAAGAGAAATCTTGGGAAGAGCTAGGAGGATTGATTGACAATGGGATTGGAGTAATATGTTGGTCTCCATTGAGCTATAGTTGTATTGAGTTTGTCCCTTTCTTAGTTTGTTGTTCTGAAAAGGAGAGTGCATATATGATAGAGATATAAGGATAAAGGACATGAATTGAGCATATGTTCCATTGTCTCCTCATTATGTTTGGAAATATAACAATGAGTCATTCCTTGGAAGCTATGTTTTAGGATATTTTCCCAAGTTAGAATTTTCCTCTGTGGAGTAGCCAAAGAAAAATGGAGACTTTCATCCATAATTTTTGAGTCCATATTTTTACCTTGATATTGTGCATTGGAGTGCGTTGATATCCTATGGAAAGATGGTAAGACTCTTTAAGGGAAAATCAACCTGCATATTTGTATCCACATTTGAGTCTGTCTTTCCCTGTCTGATTGCATTGCTTTCTCTTTTTTAGATTCTACAATAAAATGTCCCAGACCAATTGGGGAGGAAGAGGGTGTCATTTCTCTTTAGGGATCCATGTGTCTCTATAAATCGTGTTGATTGGCGGGATCCAGTATTGATGTATCTAAAACTTATTTTTGACAGTCATGTTATTTCTGAGTGAAGCGATTTCCATATTTTTACAAAGGGGAGGGAGTTGTTTCCCTGCATAATCCCATAATAGAAATTAATTTTCGTCTCTAATTTCCCATAAGCAATAGGAGTGAATGAGGTGTTTGTTTTTCCAGTATGTCTTCCATATGAAGTATCCTGTTATATTTTCATAGAGTCTGATGATACTTTGAGTATCTACAAGGGGGAATTATTTATTATTCCAAAGCAATGCCTAGAGAGTGTTTTTTTTTATGTTAGCCATCTCCAACATTTTTTAGTGCGTAGGACAGATATTAATATCTCAAGATCTCCGAGGTCAATATCCCATTTGAGTTTGGTGAGGAATATTTTATCCCAGAAAACAAGTTCCCACTTATTTTCTTTTCGAGCTCCACCCCAAAGAAAAGTTCTTGGGAAATTCTTGACAACATTCAAAATAGATTTTGGAGAAATGAGGGTTAAAAAAAAGTAAAGGGGAATAGCTTGGAGGAAAAATTTGATAAGGACTGGTCACCCAGTTGCATTGACTTCTCTAAAGGAAAAACGATACAATTTCTTATTCATTAGGGAGATAAGGTATTTTCAAGATGAGTTTCTAAATGAATTTTCAATGAGAGGGGTGTCATGATAATTGGACTGAAGCGAGATCCTTTGGAAGCCAAGGATCCTAGATATGTGAACGTATATAGCAAGAGTAGTGTTAAAGAAAAAGATTTGATATTTTTCAAGATTTATGGTTGTACTTGAGGGTTCCTCAAAGTATGATAGGAATTGTTGGATGTCCTTTGATTCATTAACTGTGGGTTGGGACTTGAGCATTGTGTCTTCAAAAAAATGTTGGCGAGAGATCCACTGTTTCTCATGGTGGATTCAAATACATTTCAACTTGTTTTTTGATACAACTATTTTGATAGCTCTACCAAGTCCCTTCGAAATTAAAATGAAGAGGAATGGTGAGAGGGGGTCCCCTTGTCACATTAATAAGAGGAAGGGAGAGAATGTTGGAGAGGGTGAGACATTAATAAGAATAGAGAAAAAAAACAAAGGAAGTGAGGGAGGGGACCCACTTCACCTAAGATTGGGACAAACTAAAAGAAAAAAGGGTATGGTGGATGTATTTCCAATTGATTTTGTCAAAACACTTTGACATGACTAGAGTCGAGAGAATACAAGGGGTCTTGTTGTTTTTAAGAGAGTGGATGATTTCGTGATCAATGATGATCCCATATAGTATCTTCCTTCCTTCCAGATAACCAATTTTCTCAGGGGAAATTAAAGTGGGGAGAAAAGGTTTGAGTCGATTGGTAATGACCTTAGTTATGATTTTGAAGATAACATTGCAAAGGAATATGGGGTTGAATTTTATAGGGTCTTACACTTAATCTTCCTTCGGGACGAGAGAAAGGAAAGTGAAATTGAGAGCCAGTAGGACATTGGAGTGAAGTATAGAGTCTTCTACCACTGTCTAGATGTCCCATTTTACGATGGAAAAGAAATATTGAAAAATATATGTGGCCAACCTATCAAGGCCTGGTGATTTTTTCTTGGGCATATCGAACATAGCCTACTTGAATTAGTCAATGGAGATGGGTATCATGAGGGCCTCATTTTTCTCCAAAGAGATTATGGAGGGAATGTTATAAGTATTTATTTGAATTGTAGGTCTACAGTCCTCTGATGGTTCTATTAATAGAGCCTCAAATTAGTTGACCAGTTCTCGTGAATTGTCATTATGATCTGTTAGACTATTTCCCTAGATGTCCTTTAGGGAGATGATGTAATTGTGGTGCATGCACTGAATCATTAATCTATACAAATATTTGGTATTTTTTCCCCTTATTTGAGCCAACAAATTCAAAATTTTCTTTCCACAAAATTTCCTCCTAATTTTCACACTCTTTGAATTTGGATTGGAGATGTTCTTCCTCTTCGATCAAATCTTTTGTTCTTCCTTCATGAATCATGTTTGATTGTATTTGTTCCATTTTTTCTACTATTTATTTTTTATCGAGAAATATGTTTCCAAATTATTCTTTGTTCCAAATTTTTAGTTGTTTCATGATGTGTTTGTGCTTCTATTGAATTATGTGCAAGGGAGATCTAGAGTTGGGGTTGAAATATGACCACCAAGATTGGATGTTTGCGTGGATTTTTGGGTGATTCAACCAAAAAAAATTGAAAATGAAGGGATGGTTGAGGGGAATTTCATGAGAGTCAAGGTTGAGCATAATCAACCACTGATAAAAACAACCATAAGGGAGAATAGTGGAAACACGGTGAATATTAGTTATTAGGATCGATTTTGAGGTTAAGAAGTGATCCAGATTATTTTCGACACGAAAAGAGATTGGAGATATAATAAAGAAATGCACAGAGATGTCACAGATATTCAATAATATAACATAAATGTATCAAATATGCAACCATAAACACATATATACAATAATACATGATTTCTATTAATGAAATAAATGTACAAAGACTGTAAAAATATAGAGTGAAAGACTCGCTAGAGTGGTGGCAGCTTATCTCTGAGAAGAGATGTGATGGCTACTCGCATTCGCAAGAAGATGATTACAATGAGGCTCTGAAGGCCTTTTTACAATAATAAGGAATGCCAAAAAATCTAGACATCCAAAAACCTAACCCTAGGAGATGAACCGCCAAAAGTCATGTGGGCCCCGTTTGGGTAAGTGAGTACATCAACTTCCCGGGGTTGTAACTTTTGCATACGATCTTTGTTTTAGGCGTGTGATAGCTAGTTGGAAAGGTATCATTGAGGAGATTCATTTTGGGGGATAAATCATGACTTATACTATCATTGAGAAACTAAATATTGAAAAACATTCAATTAGGCCCTCAAAATGGCCCCGGAAGTTAAAACCTGCTAAAAATAGTAAATTGCCAAAATTGCCAGAAAATTGTTTTGAACCAGTTGGAAAAGGTGGGTGGCCATCAATATCCACCTCAATCAATCCTACCTCCTTAGGAAGAAATGATCTCCATTTTGTTGAGTTCTCGGGGGAGAGGGAAAAGCATTTGTTGGATCTGCATCTTGGTGAGCTGCTTGTATTGCTAGAGACGTCGCGTTGCTTAGTTTGTGGAAGTTTTTCATGAACCTATTGAAGCTGAGGTTGTTCAACAAGTCGAGCTACATGAGAGGAAGGTGTGAAAAAAGAATATTTGTGCTTTTTTGCAACCTTTTCGAACTGCTTCTATTGGATAGAAGGTGAAGGGGGCGAGGCTGTAGTGGTTGTAGCGTCCTTATGTTCCCCTTTTGAACAGATTGTGAAGAAGCTAAATTTTGCAATATGAGATACTACCTTGTGACACTTTTTAGGGTGAACAATAGTTGGAACTACCTCTGGTATTATGTAGAGATGACCCCCCAACGTAACAATGACACTACGGGGTCGAGACTCATAAATAGCATGGCATCTCCACATATATGGTTGGCCCAATAGAACATCAGTGACATCCAGTGAGGAAACATCACATAATACCTCATCCTTGAAGGGTTGGATGTCCTATGACAATTGACACTGTTGGCTGACATGAAGATCTCGCCCTTGCCGAAGCCACCCAATGTTGTATGGTTACGGGTGTGGTGTTGTTGACAATCCCAACTGTTTTACGACCTCTGTTGAGATGAGGTTTTTCTGGCTTTCGCTATCAACAATAAAATGCAGTGAGATCCCCTTTACCCACATATGTGAATGAAAAAGGTACTCCCCCTCTTCAGTATCTGTTGGTTCTTCTGGTTGAATTGTTGCGGTTGCGATAATAGCAGTGGGGTCTGCGTCAATGATCTGTCCTTTACCAGTGTTTTCAAAATCAGATTCTGAATCAGGGTTCGGTTCCTTGTCTTTGATCTCGGCCACCAATGAATATTTTGAGAGACATTCATCGGTGTTGTGCCAAGGGATTTTTTGGAAAACGCACCATTTTCCGATGTCCTTCTTTGTCTTCCCATGACCCTTCCTTTCCTATGTCTTGGAATGGTTTTTGGGAGACTGTTTGTTAGGGTTATCTTTGTCATACTTTGGTTGTTGTGGATTTACAAATATGAAATCCTATTTGTTCTGGTGCTTAAATTTTTCCTCTATTTTAACATCATATCTATAAGTAGCACTGAGTGATGAGATGTCTAGAAAATCCATTTCAGTCGGGATGTATCTGTGTAGAGCCCCGGGATATTTCAAAACCAAATTTCGCTCAGAGTCTTTGATACCCATCTTAGTGTACAAGGTATGGAAGGTATTTGTGAACTTCGGAACTACTTGGCCCCTCTCTTTCCGCAGTGTGGTCCATCTCATGTACTGGTCATCATAGTTTCCAATAGGGTAATATTGTTCCTTTACCGCATCAACAAAAAAATCCCAAGTGGGATTGGCCCGATATATTTCAGACTCCTCTGTGTAACTCTTCTCCCAATAAGTTTCCCACCAATTTTTTACACGAGGGAGATATTTAAGGAGTGCGAAGGTGATCTTTTCGTTTTTGAAAAATTTGTGAACAGAGAAATAACCTTCTAGCAGAGTTAACCATTTTTCTAGGGCTTCTGCATCTATCTGTCCTTCAAATACAAGAATATCAAAACTAACTTGTACCTTGAAAAGAGAGGTGCCTCCAAAGTGGCCTCTTGATGAAGATGTGTCAGATGTTATCGACATGCATTTAAGGATGTGGGAAAAATTCTCCATCATTTTGTCCCTCTTTCATGTGAGAGCTTGCTCAAGCAACAGATTGATAGGATCATCTGCTCCATTGTTTTTCTTTTCTTCTGCCATTGAGGGTTTCTTGGGTGTGCGAGAGCGATTGTATTCAAGAGAGACAAGCTCGAGACCCAAATTGCTATACTCATACCTCGTCAGAGACATGCACTAAAAAAATGATTAAGAGCAGCCTTCTCTGATACCACTGATCCAAATTATTTTTGGCACGAAATGAGATCGAAGATATAATAAAGAAATGCACAAATATTTCACACATATTCAATAATATAATAAAAATGTATCAGAGATGAAACCATAAACACAGATATACAGTAATACATGATTTCTGTTAATGAAAGAAATGTACAGAGACTGTAAAAATATAGAGTGAAAGACTCCCTAGAATGGTGGCATCTTATCTCTGAGAAGAGATGTGACGGCTACTCGCATTCGCAAGAAGATGATTACAATGAGGCTCTAAAGGCCTTCTTACAATAAGAAGGAATTCCAAAAACCCTAGACATCCAAAAACCTAACCCTAGGATATGAAGCACCAAAATTCATGTGGGCCCCGTTTGGGTAAGTGAGTGCATCAACTTCCCGAGGTCGTAACTTTTGCATATGATCTTCGTTTTAGGTGTGTGATAACTTGTTGGAAAGGTATCATCGAGAATATTAGTTTTGGGGAATCTATTATGCATTTGGATGTCATTGAGAACCTCGATCTCAAAAAACCTTCATTTAGGCCCTCAAAATGGCCCCAGAAGTTAAAACCTGCTAAAAATAGTAAATTGTGAAAATTGCCAAAAAATTGTTTTGAGCTAGTCGTAAAAGGTGGGTGGCCACTGATATGCACCTAGATAAAGAAGTGATCAATATGGGAGGTAAATTGATGTTGGCTCCCTCTACGATTATTCCAAGTTAAATTTCCTTTGGAAGTGTCAATGTCCACTATGTTGAGAGATTGAATGGTTTCAAAAAAGGATTGGGAGTCATGGTCAAACTGTAATACCCCTAGTTCAAACCCCAACCATAAATGTAAATACAAATATACTTAGGCTAGTGATCCGAGATGCAGTAAGAACAAGTATACATGTGATGTAAATGTAAATGTATTCACATGAAAATATTAATGAAAAAAGAATACATGACTACATCCAGACCAACAAGGTAAAAGCGTATGGGGGACTAAACTCCACCAGTTAGGGAAAGGGAGATAAACGTTAAGGATAAGGGGGATAATATAGGGAGCTTAAGATAAAAAGAAATATTATATTAATATTCCTTAAAGTATAAAAATATGGATAATTATTTTTAACCTAAGTTCCAAAGGATGGGGACAAGTGGGAAAAAGTATCTCTCAACCTAATAAGTGTCAAATTGGGCACATGCATACAAAGATCTTGGACTTAGTGCATTTTCCATTCATTCCATTATTCCTTTATTCCTGCACTCACAAATTTTCAGTTGTCCTATGTAATTTCCTATTACCATCATTGTACCTATACCATACTTGAGACAATAACATAACTCGTACCTATGATTGTACAGATACTTGGTCAGCTCAAGATCTTGGAATTAGCACATTTCAGGGGATTCCATAATTTCTCAATTTTCTAGACTCACGGATTTTAGATGTCCACCATACCTCTTTTCCATGAACGACACACTTGTACCTTACCAGAGCCAGCACTAATCCCGTGCTTGTTCTGATACTTGGGGAACTGAAGAGTGGGACTGAAGAAGCATGTTGTCAGGCCCATGGGATACTAAAGAGATGGGTTGTCATGACCATGGGAAACTCTCTCCGGGTGAGAGAATTTTTGGGAGTTTCTTTCCTTAAGGTGCCAAAGTGAAGTCATAGGGCTCTGATACTTCCTATATGGCCTGTTGCTGAAGCCCCAAAAAGGAAATGGGGCAGTCAAATGACTTTTGAGAAGATAAGGGACACATTTCCTAGGGTGGGACAGGAATGTGGGGAATGAGGGACTGTAGGCTATCAAATTGAGTTGGCACCTATGAGAGCATTTTTACTGTTGTCTAAGATACATCATCTTGTTTAAGAATTCCTTTGTCTAGGTGGAGTTTAGTCCCGACTCAGGGGTGAACAACTACAGAGACTGCTAAGCAATGTGGTCTAATGTTGGGAGAAACGTGGAATGTATGCACCCAGTTGGTGGTATCTCTATCAAAGATAAGTTTCAATTGTGTGTTAAATTACATGCTGCAACTTTATTTATGCATTTGTTCTTATGAGTTTTCCTATGTCTGCTGCATGTGTATTTTCCATTATTTTTCTGTATAAAACTGTGTTTTTGAATAGTTTTTGCATGATTTAAATATTGTGCACAGTTCAAAAGTTATTTCATGTGGAATTTCCCAGTAGTGGGGTAGTTGGGTATGTTACAATATGGTATTAGAGCTCCAATTTTCAACAATGATCCTAGATGGGCTGAGAAAGTTGAAATTGAAGTGAAATTTCATAGAGTTTTGATGTTACAATGCGTCCCTGGGTGCCAGGAAGGCACTAAGAGAACGTTGGGACTATGTTCCAAATCTCAATAGGTGTAGTGGTTCGATAAATATAAAGGATGAAAGAAACCACAACAACCATTGATTCAAGGCATAAGATTAGATATGGGTCGTTGGATCTATTCAGGAGAAGAAATATCCCCCATAGCTGTCAAATATGGATAAGGTGGATGTTCGTTAAGCACTGAAGTCATTCGAACATTGTTCCTTTGAAAATATTTTATTCTATGTTGGAAGGGAGGAAAAATACATGAAGTCCTAGAGTGAATATACATCAAAGATCACTCTGAGGAGTGCCAATCATTGGATTGGCCGAGCATAGATCCAGGTCATTGGATCAAACCCCAGACCAAAGGTGAAGCGAGTGTGAGAAGATCAAATCCTAGCCATTGGATTTGGACATAGGAGAACATGATTAGTAGATCTCATGGCAGTTCAAAGATTCAACACTGAGGAAAAAGTTGGTGATTGTTGTGTGGAGTAGGGAAAGTCTCGAAGTTGTGAACTTCAGAGAAGATCCTGACCATTCATTATTGAGGACACATGTCAGCCAATTAGCAAGTGTCCATAAGTTCGATGATCTAAAGAATCATTGTTAAAAATGGTTCCAGTGTGAATATTCCTGAATCCCTGAAGATGGGAGTCAATCTCAATCGTCCGTTGACAGGTGAGCGTCAACCATGAATCTTTGTCCTTCACTAATTCGTCGTTTAGTGGTTTAATGGTTTGGTGGTGATCAACAGTGAGAACTCCTGAAGCCTAGATTTCTTGAGGAGATCTCAATTGTTGGCTGTAGGAGGAATGAGTGTCGTCAATCTCGAATTCATTATTTGACAATTCAGGAGGGAGCGTGTGTTGGAGTCTCAGAACTCCTGAAGCTTGGAGTCTAAGATATCTTATTGATCGTAGATCTTCATAGGGAGCGTGGACTGTTGACTCTTGAACCCCTTGAGGGTTATCCACTTCGGTTTTCAAGGGAAATGTTGTGTTGTGTTGAGACATCCTCTGAATCCCAAAGCTCTGAAGCGTCAGATTCCCTAAGCTCTGGAGAAGCATCGTTTGAGGAGCTAGCCACTTCGGTGTTTAGAGAAAGTGTTGTGTTGTGTTGAGAAATCCTCTGAAGTCTGAAGATCCAGAGTGCCAGAGTCTTGAAGCTCTGTAGAAGAACCATTTTGGGAGTTATCCACTTCGGCATTCGGGGGAAGTGTTGTATTGTGTTGAGAAATCCTCTGAATCCCAAAGCTTTGAAGCGTCGGAGTAATGAAGTGTCCAAGCAGCAGTCCAAGAATTTGCCAATTTGACGTTTGAGGAAAGTGGCATGTTGTGTGGTAAAAACTTCCAAAGCCTAAAGATTCTGATAAGAAACTTTTAAGTAAGTGTCTAGTTCTATCCCACGGTCACATGAGTTTTGGGCTGAAGTAAGGGGTTTAGTGCCCAAAAATTGATTTTAAGATAGAGATGTTGATACTGAGAGGGGGGGTGAATCAGTATCAAGTACAATTTAAAAACCTTTTTAAATTTATACTTAAACCATTCAATTATATCCAATGAGCAATGAACAATAGTATAAGAGTTACACCAATACACCACAATACACCATGCACAATATATGAGAAACAATCAATAGTTTTTGTTCAAGGGAAGTAATGACTTCCAAAGGTAGCTACAGCTTCCAAATGTAAAGGGAGGGAAAAACCTCCAAGAGGAAGATACAATCCTCCAATATCAAGAGAGATTTGAACTCTCTATCCTTGCCCCTTCCTTCCACCCAATAATATATGAGAGATAATAAAACTTTATTCAATTCTGGTCTGTTCAGAAGACTCAACTTGTACAGCATGCCCCGCACTCAATATTTAACATCTGATTCTGAAACCCGCACACAAGAAAATAAAGTCACTAATATTTCCAATGGAAGTGGTCCCACTACAATTGGCTTCTGTATGAAAACGTTATGACTATTTTACCCAAAACACTTGTTTTTTGACTAGTTTCAGGACTGGTCACAAACCCTATATTCCACAGAGTGTATCTCCATAATTATAGAGAATCAAGAGCTGAAATTTTTACCAGAGGTACCTTGATATGTCTTCTCAATACCATAGCAATTTCACCATCTG
>ML781311.1:99882-184937 GCA_009831015.1 Picea engelmannii | reverse complement strand
CAGTATTCAAAATTGCTTCCATCAAATGGTGGAATCCCATTTGGAATGTTTCCTTCCATTTCTGCATAGGATCTTCCTTCCAGTGGTTAAACTGTACTGAAGGTAACCTGCTCTGATACCAATTGTTGATATTGAGAGGGGGGGTGAATCAGTATCAAGTACAATTTAAAAACCTTTTTAAATTTATAATTAAACCATTCAATTATATCCAATGAGAAATGAACAATAGTATAAGAGTTACACCAATACACCACAATACACCAAGCACAATATATGATAAACAATCAATAGTGTTTGTTCAAGGGAAGTAATGACTTCCAAAGGTAGCTACAGATTCCAAATGTAAAGGGAGGGATAAAACTCCAAGAATAAGATACAATCCTCCAATATCAAGAGAGTTTTGAACTCTCTATCCTTTCCCCTTCCTTCCACCCAAGAATATATGAGAGATAATAAAACTTTATTCAATTCTGGTCTGTTCAGAAGACTCAACTTGTACATCATGCCCCACACTCAATATTTAACATATGATTCTGAAACTCACACACAAGAAACTAAAGTCCGTAATATTTCCAATGGAAGTGGTCCCATGTAATTTGGAGTCTGTATGAAAAATGTATGACTGTTTTACCCAGAACACCTGTTTTTTGACTAGTTTTAGGACTGGTCACAAACCCTATATTCCACAGAGTGTATCTCCATAATTATAGAGAATGAAGAGCTGAAATTTTTACCAGAGGTACCTTGATATGTCTTCTCAATACCATAGGGATTTCACCATATTAATCGTTCTAGAAACAAAGTTATAGCAAAAATGGTAAGATGACCTGAAAATAGCATACCTTAGAACACATCACCAAAAGACTTCATCCTCCCTTGAAATCCGGCCTTCTTTTTCTTCTTCTTCCCTTTGAAATTCGACTTGTGTCAAATGAATGTATAATGATGTTTATTTATACCATTTATGTCACTTCCTTTTAACATTAAGTCCAACCTCACACTTTCTTATTTTGTAATTCTTTTCTTTAATTATCTTCAGGGTCTACATGTACAATTCACTTTGTCATCTTCAAAAATTCATTTCTCCTCAACCATGAGGATCCACGTGACGTGCCACATACCACCGGAAATAGCATGATGTATACTATCCATCCATGGGTGTTGTATCTGCATGTGCATTTTCCTTCATGTCAAAATAACTTCATCAAACTTGTGGTCCAAAACCCATGACTAGGGTTGGCATCAATGACAACAACCAATCTTCCAACAAGAGAAGGGCATTAGAGAAGGAGCCTGGAAGTTTTGAATTGTACATAATTGCATTTGAGGGAAAATCAAAAGGGCATGTGAACCTTAAGAGAGGATCCAACACAGGTCCAATATCTAATTTGACTCTCGAAGAAGATCACCTATACATGTTTTCCCACACAAAAGGGACAAATTTTCAATTAACCATAAATTTCTTCTCAAAACTCAGAATTGAGCATGGAAGTAGGCATTGGAAAGGTGTTGAATAGTAGAATAAAAATGTTCACCCATAAAATCAATATGGATAGTGATTTTATCTATAACTCATATTAAACAATTATGATGTAATATTGAATCAAAATTGTTCATAATTTCATGCAATTGATAAATCAATTATCCTAACAGGTTCTGTTGGGTGCACATTTTGCAGAGTTAATAACATTTAGATCAGAACAGGATCAACACATATTTCATAGGGATGGAATATACATAGGGGGATTACAGCCAGGATGATGATATTAGAGGGATGTATGTTAATATGGGTAATGAAGGTACAAACTCAAATGTCCATGAAGAAAGAAAGGAGGAAAACATGAACTTGGTGGAGACCATTAAACTTTTGCATAAGGATCTCCAAAGCTATAAGGATAGTAATGAGAGTATTATAAACTCCAAGGAGAAACACGAGGATTTCAACATAAAGTTAATGCCAATCTTGGACAAAATAGAAAATAAGATGTATAAGGATAATGGCTCAAGAAAATAAGGAATTCACAAGTCTCCCGATGAGAGGAGAAGAGAAAGAAGTGTTGAAAAACATCACCATCACTCCCCAAGGCATTCTAATACAGGAACATCTCTCCATGTCAACAATGTGGTAGCTAGCCAACACATTCAACACACATTAATGGATAAAGGGAGAGGCGCAACCCTCTCAATTTTAAAATTTGAAATGTAATAAATGGTTGTAAGGCTGATAAATGCCAGACCACGCCTTTGTACAGCTAGTGGTTAGGGTTTCCTTAAATGGTTACCTGTAACAGGTCCAGGTCGTAGTTAGGCTTGGAAATTCATTTATGGAATGAAGCAGTAGAGGTATGGAGTCACTCTGTGATAGCAATAGCTCAGAGACGGTGATGAGAATAAGCTCATGGGAGCCCTCGTTTTGTAGGAGGAATGTTAGGACTTGGAGTAGAGAGTTAGAAGAGGAGGGATCTCAGGCAGAGATATCTAGAGAGAGAGAGATGATACTGGTTACATTCCATCCTTATAAAACATATGTATAGATACAAAGAGATTAATATAAAATCAATTGTTTGTTTATGAGGTTATATGTTTTTATGCATCTAATGTTTTAAATGCGTAACTGGTGAAGCATTTCAGAGGTTTCAATTTCTTCTCATCTTTGAGTTTTCGAGTGCAAGGAGTGCACATAGTCCGCAAGGTGTGCGTTGAAAAGGGTGAGGTAACCTCAAGAAATCTCAAGAGGGATAGTGTTGAACCTTCGTCAGCAGAAGTGCAAGGAGTGCACAGGAACAACTCTATCTCAAGTTTAGGGAAAACAAAACTACTGAAGGTTCTGTAAAGCTCTGCCAGGAGGGCATCGAGCATGTGCATAGAGTGCACAAGAGGGACTATATTTTGAGTTCAAGGAGGATAAGTGTCAAGGAGAGACACTTACAGAGTTGTTGAACACTCTATAGGCTTTTCAAGGCATGCATCGAGCAGAAGAACGCCAAGAGGGAGTGAACAATTTCTCTACAAGAAATACTTCGAATTGAGTTATTCGAAACCTCAACAGCACTAGGAATGTGTGACTGTGAACTTGTCTCGAGTTCTTAGATTTAGGAGGAACAGTTCCATTGCACAGAGAGAAATATCACAAAGGAGCAAAAGGCAGAGAAAAACTTTCAAGGTTTCTGAGTTGACAAAGCTTAGAAGGGGAAGCATTTCTATAACGTAGATGAGACCCAAAGGAACTATGTTTGAAAGAGGAAGATTCGAAGGTCGAAACCTTCAACACTTAGAAAATATCCTAAGTTAGAGAGAAAGGGAAGCTTAGGAAGGAGGAGCAACAACTTTCATTAGATCAGCTGGGAAGACGATATTTGGACCATTCGATCAGTGTTCAGATAGGAGGAGCGCACATAGGAGATGTTCAAATCAAAGCAGTCAGATCTAGAGGCATGGATCAACATTCGTTGATCTCGAGGTAATGTGTGCATGGTTTAAGTTTTCATCATTTCGTGTACATGGAGATGAAAGAGGAGAGATTTTCGGCTCTCATGCCAAGAATCATGAAAGGGAGGTTTGTGATTAGATCCTGACCATCAATCAGGACGAGATTTGGACCATTAGATCTTGTATAGAGGGCTGACAGTCGCACGATCTATGAGATCAATGCGAGTCTTATGGCTCGTTCCAAGGAGCTGTTTCAACATTTTGTTATCGTGAAATTCGAGGGAAGAGTCTTAGAACTCGTTCCCCAAAGTCGTGAAAGGATATTTCATGAAGGGATCTAGACCATCGGTCATGCATGTTTATTAGCCATCGGATCTGGAGGATGGGTGGCTGAGATACGCAAACCATCGATGTTTTCATCACCAGGAGAACAAGGGTGAAGACCGATGAAATCTCATGAAAGGAGAGTTCACAAAAACATCAGGGTCATTCATCAAGGAGGACAATTGGCGAGCGGTAAAGGTTTCGAGGAAACCCCCAAAAGGTTGTTGGTCATCGATCCAGTTGGATCATGGTTGTTGGTTCAAGAGGAATTTGGATAGTTGATCTCTCAAGGAGTGATTTCGGTGTTTCGTGGATAGGGAAAATGAGAGGGAGAATATTTCGACTCTTATACGAGAAATCGCAAAAGGTTCTGCACCATTGATCCAGGGGAATATCTAGACTTTTGAGTGTCCAAGGAGGAACTTCGTGGTTTCGGTAACTGAAATATCAGGGAACAAAGGCCTTCGACTTCACAAGTCGTGAAGTCTCGAAACACCTTGGGACTTAGCCCTAGTTCATGGGAGAAAGGTCACATGGTGATAAGAAAAGGGAGGTTCTAGCCCGCGGACCGACATTTTGGGATCCAGGGGTTCAATGGAGAAGGAGTCGTGAAACGTGGAGTCCTGACTCGTGAAACTGTGAAACAATCACGACTGTTGAAGTGAGGAGGAAGCAGGTTTGTTGGATCTAACCTATATAAGGACAGGGATTCGAGTTTCAGGGATTTTATAAGGCAAGGAGGAGAGGCACTGCATCATGATTCCCCAAATCACGCAACCTAAATCCCTCAAAGGAGTTGAGCCCATGGTTATGGAGAGTGGTCATACGGGTGGAGGCTACGAAAAGAGATAGTTCTCACTAATCTCTTTTCGAGGTTCTGGGAATTCAGGTACTGGGGTTTCTAGGAGGAAGGGTTGGACTCATTCCAATCTCATGAAGCCTAAAGTGATAAAGGGATTGGCCCAAGGTCATGGGAGAGGGGTCACATGGGTGCAAGTTAAGGGAGGAGCTAGCGAGAGCTAGGCTCTATTTTCAGGTTTCGACATTTCGAAGGACAAGGAGTCAGGGAGAGATCATATACAGAACTCCTAAAACATGAAAGGTGTGTAGCCTAGAACCTTGGGTCATAGCCAAGGGTCATAAGAGAGGAAGGGGCTAATAGAGACATGTGCCAACGCCAAACTGGGTGTTGGTTCATAACAAAGAAGGGCGCCAAAAGGTGGGGTGTGCGCGTAGGTTTAGCCAAGGCCTGCACAGGGACAAAAAGGGACCTATGGATTTGTTCAAGAGATTCCAACAAGGAACCATAGATCCATTTCGGCTCATGAAGGTAGAACGATCCAGTGACCGGGAGGTTGTGGACCCTACTGAGGTAGGGGGTCTGCATTAGGTGGTATCAAATCCACTTTTTGTCTATAGATTTCAGGTAGAGGGAGGCAGAGTGGATAAAGAAAACACTCTGATATGCACCATCATGTGGTATTAGAGAGAGAAATTTCATTTGTAGATTTCAGATGGAAGAGAAGAGGAAGACAGAGTGTTGATGCTTTATGGTAATGGTTTTCACGTGTGCAACAGTCAATAGACAACACAGTGAGCTATAAAAGGATATGGAGATGCTCTCGGACATAAAGTGATCCATAGGATTTCCAGGAAGGTAGGTGAAAGATGGAGATGGCTACTGAAGGCCATGAGCGTGGTGGAAGGGGAGACCACCAACATAAAAGAAAAACATAAATTGATGAGGAACTCACTGAGATAAGAGTGAGAATGGAACAACTAACATTGAGGATGAAACAGGAGGCAAAGGTACACTGGAGGTATGAATGGCCTCTGAACAGGAAATCCAAATGGCCTGTTCGAAAGTTTCTATCCAGAAAACAACAACAAGAGTTGAAGAAGTGGCTAAGGTATGTTGAAAACCTTAGTGACACAGAAGAAGAACCAGTTTGCATCTATGAGCTAGAAATTGTAGAAAACCTCGATGATGAGGAAGGGAGATCAGTTTCAGATCTCATAAACTACCAGGAGGGTAGAAGTGAAATTTCAAATTTCCAGGTGGGCAATGGAAGGAGATTGATGGATGATCTCATAGAATTCCAAGAGGGCAGCGATGGAAGTTCAAATTGCTAGCTGGGTAATGAGATGAGGTCAGTTGATCTCATATACTGTCAGGTGGGAAGAAATGGACTTTCGAGTTTCTAGGAGGGAAATGGAAAGGGATCAGTAGAAGGACTCACATACTTCCAGGGGGGGCAGTGAGGAAAGTTCAAATTTCCAAGTGGGCGATGAGATGGGACCAATTGGTCTCATAGACTGCCAGGTGAGCAAAAAAAAATTCTCAGGATGGCAAGTGGGCAAGGGGGAAGAGATGAGGCTATGTGAAAGTCTCATGAATGCAAAGGAGAGTTCAAATCAGCAAGGAGTGCTGACAGGAGAGGGCCATAAATGCATTATGACCATTGGGGGAATTGAAGTGTTCCTACCAAGAAGCCCAATTGGGGCCGGAGAATGTGTTGCAGATGAAGTAGCATAAGAAGGACAACCATAAGACACTATCAAAGAGGAGAACATGGATCATACACTGATTTTTTCCCAAGGATAAGAAGATGAGAATTCAAAACAATGGCTCAAAATTTTCAGCTAGGAAGATGACATGAGACAATTGTAGTACTGGAAGCTGCAGAAGCAGAAGAAGAAAATGAGGGAGAAGATAACAAAAAGTTTGTTGATTTGTGTCAAGAAATGGAAGCCCTGGAGAGAAGGGTAATGGTGCAAATATTTCACATCCAACAGGCCAAGTTGGAAGAAGGTAGAGGAGCATACCAGCCTGGGGAGAAGATGGAAGAAGATGGAAGTATGACAACAGGAGAATTCGAAGCATCAGAACTGTCAGGAGAAGGAGTTGAGCAACAACTCAATGGTAAGACTACAAAACTGGAATCTAAAACAGAGTTTCTTATTAGTTCCAGAAAGGGAGATAAAAACAACAGGGGAAATCAGACAGATCTGCCCAGTCATAAAGAGGATGAAATGAAGTTGAGAAGATTGCATGAGGAGAGCCAACCACTGGAGCAACTGGACGAGGTACTTGAGAATATAAGAAGGATGATGTTGAGGTCAGCACAAGAAGTAGTCAGCAAGGAGAATTTGAGTTGAGGAGAGATTTCCATAGCAGCAGGAAAGAAGAAAAAGTAGCAGCAAAAGTAGCAACAACAATAGCATAGTTGGAGAGGAGAAAGAAGACAACTCCAAGGAAAAATTTGAGATCCAGGTGGATTTCAATATTGGAGAAGGGGAGATCATGAGTAGGATCTCACGATTTTTCCAATAGAGGAGTATGATGTAGGAGCATATCTCCACGTCAACAATGCGCTATCCAACCAGCACATTCAATGCGCATTAATGGAGAAAGGGAGAGGAACAACCCTTTCAATTTTAAAATTTGAATTGTAATAAATGGTTGTAAGGCTGATAAATACCATACCACACCTTTGTACATGTAGTGGTTAGGATTGCCTTAAATGGTTACCTATAGTAGGTCAAGGTCATAGTCAGGCCTAGACATTCATTTATGGAATGAATTCATAGAGGTATGGAGTTGCTCAATGATAGAGATAGATCAGAGACGGTGATGAGGATAAGCTCATGGGAGCCCTTGTTTTGAAGGAGGAATGTTAGGACTCATAGTAGAGAGTTAGAAGAGGAGGGATCTCAGGTAGAGATATCTAGAGAGAGAGAGCTAAGATTGGTTACAGCCTAGCCTTGTAAAACATCTGTATAGATACATAGAGATTAATAGAAAATCATGTTTTCCTGCATATTGTGTGTTTATGAGGTTATATGTTTTTATGCGTAACTGGTGAAGCATTTCAGAGGTTTCAATTTCTTCTTGTCTTTGAGTTTCTGAGTGCAAGGAGTGCACATAGTCTGTAAGGTGTGCATTGAAAGGGGTGAGGTAACCTCAGGAAATCTCAAGAGGGATAGTGTTGAACCTTCATCATCATAAGTGCAAGGAGTGCACAGGAAGAACTCTGTCTCAATTTTAGGGAAAACAAAACTATTGAAGGTTCTGTAAAGCTCTTCTAGGAGGGAATCAAGCATGCGCATAGAGTGCACATGAGGGACTCTATTTCAAGTTCAGGGAGGAGAAGTGTCAAGGAGAGACAGTTACAGAGTTTTTGAACACCTTGTAGGCTCTACAAGGCGTGCATCAAGTAGAAGAATGCCAAGAGGGCGTGAAGCATTTCTATGCAGGAAATAATTTGAATTGAGTTATTTGAAACCTCAACAACACCAGGAGTGTGCGAGTGTGAACTTGTCTTAAGTTCTTAAGTTTAGGAGGAACAATTCCTTTGTGCACATAGCAATATCATAGAGGAGAAGAAGGCAGAGAAATCCTTTCGAGGTTTCTGAGTTGACAAAGCTCAGGAGGGGAAGTGCTTCTATAACGTAGACGAGACCCAAAGGAACCGAGTTCAGA
Organism: Picea engelmannii; assembly: GCA_009831015.1. NCBI lineage: Eukaryota > Viridiplantae > Streptophyta > Pinopsida > Pinales > Pinaceae > Picea > Picea engelmannii. Next base: position 176,701 of record ML781311.1, on the reverse strand, counting down.
AGAGGAAGAGTCTAAGTTTGAAACCTTTGACACCTAGAAAATATCCTAAGTTAGAGAGCAAGGGAATCTCGGGAACGAGGAGCAACAATTGTCATTAGATCAGTTGGGAAGATGAGATATGGACCATTAGATCAGTGTTCATATAGGAGGAGTGCACATAGGAGATGTTCAAATCTGAGCCATTAGATCTGGAGGCATGGATCAACATCCATTGATCTCGAGGTAAGGTGCATATGGTTTACGTTTTTGGAATTTCGTGTACCAGGAGATGAAAGAGGAGAGTCTTTCGGTTCTCATGACAAGAATCATGAAAGGGAGGTTTGTGACTAGATATTGACCGTCAATCAGGACGAGATCTGGACCGTTGATCATCTGGAGTCTGGACCATCAGATCTCATGCAGAGGTACAACAGCTGCATGATCTGCGGTATCAGCATGAGTCTTAGAATTCGTGCCAAGGATGTGTTTCGACATTTTGTTACTGAGAAATATGAGGGAAGAGTCTCGATACTCTTTCCCAAAAGTTGCGAAAGGAGATTTCGTGAAGGGATCTAGACCATCAGTCATGGAGGTTTATGAGTCATTGGATCTGGAGGACGCATGGTAGGGATTTGGAGGCCATTGGCATTTTCATCACCAAGAGAACAAGTGTCAAGACTAGTGAACTCTCACGAAAGGAGAGGTCAAGAAAACATCAGGGTCATTCATCAAAGAGGACACTTGGCGAGCAGTCAAGGTTTCAGTGAAACCCCCGAAAGGTTGTGGGTCATCGATCCAGTTGGATCGTAGTCGTTGGCTCAAGAGGAATCTGGACCGTTGATCTCTCAAGGAGGGATTTGGGTGTTTCGTGGACCAGGAAGATGAGACGGAGAATCTTTCGACTCTCATACGAGAAATCACAAAAGGGTTAGCACTGTTGATCCAGGGGAATATCTAGACCATTGAGCGTCCAAGGAGGAACTTCGGGGTTTCGGAAATCGGAAGATCAGGGAACAGAGGCCTTCGAATTCACAAGTTGCGAAGTCCCAAAACACCTTGGGACTTAGCCCTAGGTCATGGGAGAAAGGTTGCATGGTGAGAAGCAAAGGGAGGCGCTAGCCCGTGGATCAAAATTTCAAGATTTGGGGGTTCAATGGAGAAGGATTCATGAGACGTGGAGTCCCGACTCATGAAACCACGAAACAATCACGACCGTTGAAGTGAGGAGGAAGCAGGGTCGTTGGATCTGGCCTATATAAGGACCGAGATTCAAGTTTCAGGTATTTGATAAGGCAATGAGGAGAGGCACTACATTGCGAAACCCAAACTGCTCAAAGGAGTTGATCCTAGTGTTATGGAGAGTGGTCATACAAGTGGGGGCTACAAAAAAAGATAGTGCTTACTAAGCTCTTTTTGGGGTTCTGGGAATTTAGGTACTGGGGTTTTGAGGAGGAAGGGTTTGAAACGTTCCAATATCGTTAAACCCGAAGTGCCAAAGGGATTGGCCCCAGGTCATGGAAGAGGGGTCACATGGATGTGAGTTAAGAGAGGAACTAGCAAGAGATAGGCTCTATTTTTGGGTTTCAACATTTGGAAGGACAAGGAGCTGGGGAGAGCTCATATACAGAACTCTTGAAACGTTAAAGGCATGTAGCCAAGAACCTTGGGTCACAGCCCAGGGTCACGAGAGATAAAGGGGATAATAGAGAAATGTGCCAATGCCAAACTGGGTGTTGATTCATAATAGAGAAGGGCGCCAAAAGGTGGGGCATGCATGCAGGTTTAGCCAAGGCCTACGCAAGGACAAAAAGGGACTTGTGGATTTATTCAAGAGGTTCCAACAAGGAACCAAAGATCCATTTCAAATCATGGAGGTAGAACGATCCAGTGACCAGGAGGTCATGGAACCTACTAAGGTAGGGGGTCTGCATTACATTCCACTAGGAGAGCACATAGTAGCTCAATTTCATCCCCTATCAGGAAGCATAATAGGAGGTCTCAGGTGGATGAGATACAAGGATAAATTAAAACTATAAAGCCTCATAATTTTGATGGTTAGCATGAGAAGGATGAAGATGTTAAAACATGGATGTTAGGGATGATGAATTATTTCCAATTGCATAATTACTCTTCACATGCAGAAGGAAGAATTTCCATCTATTATCTCAAGGGAAAGTAATCCATGTAGTGGGACCAATTTGTGCAGTTTCAAAACATTAATGAGAAAAATGTTACTTGGAAGGAATTCAAAAAGTATTTTCAAAAGAAATACTTGACTAAGAGATACTATGACAAGAAAATCAAGGAGTCATTCGAACTCAAGCTTGGGACAAAGATTGTCCCCATAAAAATGGAAAAGCTAGAGCTATCCATAATTTTCAACAAGATGAAATAGTGGAGGACATGGGTAGTAGAATGCAAAGGATATATGTGTCTCTGGACAACAAGCAAGCTGAATTTCAGTCGCACATGATTGAAGTGGAAGGTATGATTAACAACCAACCATTTATTATTTTAATTGATTCAGGGGCTAGCCATCGTTATATAGACCCTTGAGTGGTGGAAAGTTTGCATTTATCAAGAAGAAAACATGAAAAGTCTTGGTTAGTGCAGTTGGCTACAGGAACCAAGAGGAAAGTCACTGAGTTGGTTAAGTCTTGTCTTGTGGACATGAAGGGATTGAGCACGAAGGTTGGCTTGAATATTCTGCCTTTAGGCTCTTATGACTGTTTAATTGGGATGGACTGGTTGGACCACCACCATGCCCTCCTGGACTGTCGTAACAAGGAATTTACGTGCCTGGATGAGGAGGGGAATCAGAAAACAGTCCAAGGAATTCCCAGAGCTGTGGTTGTTAGAGAAATCTTAGCAATGTAGTTGAAAAAGTGTTACATGAAAGGATGTGAATTGTTTGCAGCTCGTGTGGAGGAAGAATCCAGATATGAAGTCTCAAATATTGGAGACCATGCGGTACTAACAGATTTGGAAGATGTATTTTAGGAGGTCCCCAGACTACCTTCAAAGAGAGATATCGTTTTCTCTATAAATTTGATGCCTGGAGCAGCTCTAGTGTCGAAAGCTCCTTATAGAATGAGTACGCCAGAGCTGAAAGAGTTGCAATTGCAGCTTGAAGAGATTCTAAAGAAGGGGTACATTTTCCCAAGAATGCCACCTTGGGGTGCCCTGGTCCTGTTCATGAAGAATAAGGACGGGACGTTGAGGATGTGCATTGATTTTAGATAGTTGAACAAAGTAATTGTCAAGAATAACTATCCTCTACCAAGGATCGATGATCTTTTCAATCAATTGAAAGGTGCGAAAATATTTTCAAAGATAGATCTCAAATCCAGATATCAACAGGTAAGAATAAAGGATGAATACATCAGCAAGATCGCCTTTAGAACAAGGTATGGTCATTACGAGTTCACAGTGGTACCGTTTGGGTTGTTGAACACACCTGTTGTTTTTATGTGCTTGATGAATGGTGTATTCAAAGACTATCTAGACAAGTTTGTCATCGTCTTCCTGGATGACATTTTGGTGTATTCCAAGTCAAAGGAAGATCATGAACAACACCTGAGGATGGTGCTACAAGTGTTGAGAGAACACCAGTTGTATGCCAAGTTGAGAAAACTCTCATTTTATCAAAAGCAGATCCATTACTTGGGGTACATTATTTTCGAGGAAGGGATCGTCGTGGATCCTGAGAAGTTTGAGGCCATCAAAGAATGGTCAGTGCCAAGGAATGTGGTGGAAGTTAGATCCTTTATGGGTCTAGCGGGATATTACAGAAGGTTTATCACAGGGTTCTCAAAGATATCTCACCCTATCACTTCCTTGCAAAGGAAGGAGAAAAAGTTTCAGTGGACTGAAGAGTGTGAGAAAAGTTTCCAACGATTGAAGCAGCTATTAACGAGTGCTCCAATATTGAGGATTGCAGATCCAAATGTGGATTTTGTGGTGTGCACAGATGCATGTAAAGAAGGGTTGGGAGGATTTCTCAGTCATAATGGATTTGTAACTTGTTATGAGTCCAGGAAGATGAAAGAGCACGAAAAGAATTATGCCACTCACAATTTGGAGTTGGAAACAATCGTTCACACTCTAAGGAAATGGAGACATTACCTCATGGGAAGGAGATTTGAATTGAGAACAAACCACAATGGTCTGAAATATTTGTTTGATCAGCCAACCTTAAACGCTAGACAAGGTAGGTGGCTGGAATTTCTATGTGAGTACAACTTTGAGATCAAGCATATCAAAGGAAAGGAGAATAAATTGGTTGATGCACTCAGTAGGAGGGTGCATGAATTACATGCTATAGCCATTAGCATGTATCAAACTGATATTAAAAGCATAATTCTAGAGGTTGCAAACGTAGATTTGCAGTAGAGAGAATTGGTAGCCAAGCTACAACAGGGTAAGATGCCACAAAAGATGGAAATTTATAAATTGGAAACAGATGGAATACTGTTGTACAAGAACAAAATTTTTATACCCAATGTCCAGTGCTTGAATCAGATGATTTTGTAGGAGATGCATAATGTGCCTTATGCAGGGCACCCTGGATATCAGAAAATAGTAGCACCGATGAAGGGCCATTACTTTTGGCCGGGTATGAAGAGAGAGATCGTTGAATACATCGCCAGATGTATGGAGTGCCATAAAGTTAAATCTGAGCATAGGCACCCAGTAGGGTTGTTGCGACCTTTACCCATTCCTGAGTGGAAGTGGGAAGTACTAATGATGGATTTTATTACAAGATTTCCTATAACAAGAAAGCTTCATGATTTGATGATGGTGGTGGTGGACAAGCTTACAAAATTTTCCCATTTTATTCCACTGAAAACTGCTCACAACGCAGTAGATATTGTTGATATTTTCATAAAGGAAGTGGCACGATTGCACAAGATTCCTAAAACGATTGTGTCCGATAGAGACCCAAAATTCACCTTGAATTTCTAGAGAGGATTGTTCAAAGGATTCGGAACGAATCTAAACTTTAGTACAACTTATCATCCTAAGTCTAATGGACATACATAGAGGGTGAACATAGTAATAGAATACATACTGAGAATGTATGTGATGGACAAACCATCAATATGGGAAGACTACCTGCACTTGGTAGAATTCACCTACAACAATGGGTATCATGCATCGTTGAAGATGAGCCCATTTGAAGCACTTTATGGAAGAAAGTGAAATACTCCAGTGAGCTGGGATAATCCAGTTGATAGAGCAGTAGTTGGGCCAGAGTTTCTCAAGGAGATGGAGGACCAAATGATAAAAATTAAGTAGAATTTGAAAGCTTCCCAGGATAGGCAGAAAAGTTATGCTAATAAGAATAGAACCCACAGAGAGTTCAAAGTGGGTGATCATGTTTTCCTAAAAGTGAAAGCTAACAGGAGTTCTCTAAAGCTGGGAAGTTGCACCAAGTTGGCAGCCAGAGTTTGTGGGCCATTTGAAATATTGGAAAGTATTCGGCCAGTTTCATATATGCTTGCATTACCTACATCTATGACTGTACATAATGTTTTTTATGTTTCATTTCTTAAGAAATATATGCCAGATGATAATCATGTTATCGATTGGAATGTGATTCAGGTGGAACAATAAGGTGTCATGCAAGTGCATCATGTGCGCATATTGGACAGGAAAAACAAATAGCTCTGGAATCAAGCTATAGGGATTGTAAAGGTCCAGTGGACTTGGTACAGTCCTGAGGACGCAACATGGGAGAATGAAGATGTTATGCGGGTAGAGTACCCGCATCTTTTTGAAAATTTTGAAAATCTTGCAGATGCAGTGTAAAGTTGCACTGAGGACAGTGCAAAGATAAGGGGAGGAGATTGTAATGTCCCCAAGGTCGAGCTCTGTTTTAAATCATGTCTCTGAAGTATAAATCTTGCATTATGAATTGTAATTATATTTTATAGGCTTGTGAGCCAGGTTTATATAAGTTGGTGGGCTTATGTGTTATTAGGTTGGAGAGCCTAAGTGTTAAGGTTGGGATCCTACTTTTGTATATGTAATCATGCATAACATTAATAAAAAAGTAAACACCATGCATGCAGACCGACCATGATGAATGAGTGATGGGGGACTAAGCATCCAAAAAATAGGTAAGGGATTGGAGGATGGAAGGTGGGAAAGAGAGGCTAAGTGTTGAGCCTAGGCACTAAGCCTAGGGGCTTAAGTCCTTGGCAATAATGTTTTAATATTATTCCAAAATCCATGCAAAATATTTGTTTTGTCCTAAGTTCCTGGAGAGGAACGCATGTTGATGGAGTGCATGCAACATCATGGGTGACATGTGTCGACCCAAGCACATGCAGTTAAAAAATTACAGAATTCATCCATGGAGGGGGGCTCCTCATTCCATCATCCTTTGCATCTGATCTTTGCATACCCTCACACATCTTGAAAACCAGAAAACCGTAATGTTTTCTGGAGAAGCCGAGGTATCCATTGTCTGAACCATTTAAGTCTGTGTTCGACCTCTGCATTGATTCCTTGTCACGCACCCTGAAACTGGTGGTAAACCCATGGATTGAGCCATATCACTTGTGTACGCTGTGAGACCAGTCTATCCTCTCTTGCAGAGTCGAGTCTGTGCCCGAACTGTCTTTGGGTTGCTACCTTCTATTTTTTTTTCCTAAGTGGAATTGACCAATTGTTGTTATTGTTATCCTCACTTTGCGGAATTTGGGCTGAAACTGTTTGAAGAAGTGGGTTGTCAGGCCCGTGGTTGAAGAGGCAGGTTGTAAGGCCTATGAGCATCTCTCTCTAGGTTGTAGAGTTTGTTGGGAAGTTGTATTCTTCTAGAGAGAGTCCAACACCAGCTATGGATTTCTAAGACCTCTTGATCTGGCCTGTTGCTGAGAACTAGAGAGGGAGGTGAAGCATCGATGGACTATGTTTGTGAAGGTGTATACTCTCGGGCAGAACAGGCATGTGGGGAATGAGAGTCTGTGAGTAGTGGGCATAAGAAGGCATCCTGGGAAGAATCCTTCCGGTTATTCAATGTAGATTTCCCTATAACCTTAGCCTAGACTATGATTCCTTGCCTCAGGTGGATCTTAGTCCTAGCTCGGGGGTGACCCACTGCTGAGCATGATGAGCAGTGTGGTCTAAGGCAAGGAGGTTCGTGGAAGGCCTGCACGTAGTTGGTGGAATTACCACGGTTTCAAATTTAAGTATCATCTTATGCTTAATATTATGTTTTGCATGCCTATGATGCTTATATGTATCATGTATTTTGTTGTGCATATGAATTATTGTTAATGCTAGGGATTATTCATTTTAGTAGTAATCTTGTGCTTACTCTAATTTAAATGTGTTTAATTTGATTTAAATGCATGTTATTAATTAAGTATGAGAATGATTTTGTTCTTCATAGTAGTGTTTTCCCAGCCAGTGGGATGATGGTCCGGGGAACATTACAGTTTGGTATCAGAGCCTAGTTTGACGTTGATCCTGGATGGGCTAGATAAGTGGTCTTTGGACCGAGGTTTTGAAAAGAAATTGTGTCTGGAGGACTAATTTTAGACCTCAAAATATTTTTGATTGTCAACAAACTATTTGGCTGTGCTAAGAAGCTCAGGAGGAGTAGCGGCAGATTAAACTGCAATCGGCATGGTAATTGACCATGGAGAGAGAGAGCTCAACACACAAAGTGATAGAGCCGTTGTATCTGATCGGAGGAAAGGAGATCCCTTACGATCGTTGGATCCAGAGAAGGTTCCAGAAGGATATCCGAGAAGCCTTGCGGGAGTTCGATAGTCGGGACTTGGAGAGGGAAGCAAGGGTGAGAACCTATGGGACCAAAACCAAGAAATCTGAAACCCTGAAATCCCGNCCGAAAAGATCTACACTGTATATCTAGGAAAAGATCTTGGCCATTGGATCAAGCAGAGAGTAAATCATGATTTCACAATTTCAGCTTTGGGAAAAGAGGGTTGTGGTGATTTAAAAACCACGAAATGCCAAAAGGATCTATGTTGTAGATCTAAAAAAAAAAAAAATTCTAACTGTTGGATTTCACGTTAAATCATGATTTCAGATTTTGGCTATAGGGAGAAGTGGGATGTGCAGATGCACAAACTACCCAAGATGAAATCATGAAATATCGAAGAGTCGAAGTAGTGGGTCTAGTTGACGTCACTGAGATGGAAGTGTACACATGGGTGTGTACCACATGCCAGTGGGTCGAAAATAAAAGAGAGCATGGTGGGACCTGATGATGTCGTTGAAGGTAATGTGGACCTTCTTAAGTACACCGCATGTCACCACTATGGTTGGTGACAACTGTTTTGTGGGCCCGACAGCTAGAAAGGTCGAAAGTTCGGAAGTTGAGAGTTGGAGAGGGAAGCGAGTGTGGGAGCCTACAAGTATGAAACCCTAAAACTCCGAGTCCCAAAATGCTGAAAAATTTGATGACGGAAGGACCACAGTGGATTTCATCCTTTGGAGGATGAGTAAACGTGGACTGTTGATCCACCTGATTTCGTGAATTCAATAATCAGAACTATGGGACATAGTTCTGTGTGCCTTAAAAAAATTTTGAAGGCTGAAAATACTGGTAGCACCTAGTAGTTTAGCATTTGATCATGGCCAGTGGACACATGGGTTGGGGACTAAGAAAATGTCGGCTATTGCCGAAAATTGCAGAGCCAAACAGAGCTCAGAAAATTCATGGAATCGAAACGTTTTCTTATTTGTGTTGGTTTATGAATGTTGTAGTTTTATTAAGGGTTTAAGGCCTGACAAACTTCGGTTGACTGCACATTGTGTGTGTAGAGTTCAACAAGTGTCAGGATAGTCGCAAATCGACACCAAGTATAGAAATGGAAGGGGTGCGGATTGCCTCCAATTCAGAGAATGAAAGAGAAGGAAGGAATGTCAACTTGGGAGTCGAAGGGTCAAACTCTAATGGGCAAGGAAAAGAGATGGATAAGGAAGGGCATATGATGAAAATCATTGAAAGATTGTGGAGAGATGCCCCGGCTCACCGAGATGATAACCGAAAGCTCATGAGGGTCAGGGATCGATAGGGTGAATTCAAATTAAAGATGTTGAAGAACCTGGAAAGAACAGAAAGGAAATTGGAAAAGGAGAGTGACATAAGCAAAACAGGGAGTCACAGGACCCCTGAGAGAAAAATAAGATCGAGGAATGGTAGCAGTCATCATCGTCGCTCCCCAAAGCATTCTGATAAGGAAGCACACAGTAGTTCAAGCCCATCCCCTACCAGAAAACACCAAAGATCTTGAGTGGATGAATTGAAAGGGGAGATGAATAAGATTAAGTCTCCTACCTTTGATGGAGAAGATAAGAAGGAGGAAGATGCCGAAACATTGTTGCTTGGCATGAGGAAATATTTCCAACTGCATAATTATTCCTCTCATTCAGAAGGAAGAATTGCGATGTATCAACTAAAAGGAAAAGCATCCATGTGGTGGGATCAACTTGTGAAAATGCAACACGTTAGAGAGAAAGATATCACATGGAGGGAATTCAAGAGGTATTTCGAGAGGAAATACCTGACTAAAAGATACTATGACAGAAAGATGAAGGAGTTCTTCGAACTCAAGATCAACAGCATTACCATTGATGAATACGAACGAAGGTTTTTGGAATTACTGAAGAATGTTCCATTCACCAAAGATGAGGTTCTCAAGATTCAAAGGTATCTGAGTGGACTGCCACCTCCCATTGGTGACAAGATTCGGTATGATGATCCTAAGACTATGGAAGAAACAATAAGAAGAGTGAAATTCTTTTATGAACAACAAAGAGAAAAGCCTACCTTCCAAAAGGCTTGGGTTGACCAGAAGAAGTTTAAGAAAGAACAGAGGCAGAAGGGAAACAAACCTCCCTTTTTCAGAAATAGTCCTCAAGGACATCCATTATTTAGAGAGTCAAGAATGGTTGAAGTGGGGGAACAAAGGCCGAGACAGATGCCCATTCAGTGTTAGGAATGTAAAGACAACCACAAGTACAAAGATTTTCCCCATAAAAATGGAAAAGCTAGAGTTGTCCATAATGTTCAACAAGCTAAAACAGTGGAGGACATGGGAAATAGAATGCCAAGGATATATGCAGCCCTGAAAAACAAGCAAGACGAATTTCAGTCGCACATGATTGAAGTGGAAGGTATGATTAACAAACAACCATTTATTATTTTAATTGATTGAGGGGCTAGCCATAGTTATATAGACCCTAGAGTGGTGGAAAGTTTGCATTTATCAAGAAGAAAAGATGAAAAGTCTTGGTTAGTGCAGTTGGCTATAGGAACCAAGAGGAAAGTCACTGAGTTGGTTAAGTCCTGTCCTGTGGACATGAAGGGATTGAGAACGAAGGCTAAATTGAATATTCTGCCTTTAGGCTCTTATGACTATTTAAATGGGATGGACTGGTTGGACCAACACCATGCCCTCCTGGACTATATTAACAAGGAATTTACATTCCTATATGAGGAGGGGAATTGGAAAATAGTCCAAGAAATTTTCGGAGCTCTGGTTGTTAGAGAAATCTCACCAATGTAGTTGAAAAAGTGCTACATGAAAGGTTGTTAATTGTTTGCAGCCCCTGTGGAGGAAGCATCCAGAGATGAAGTCTCAAATATTGGAGACCATGCGGTACTAATATAGTTTGAAGACGTATTTCAAGAGGTACCCATACTACATCCGAAGAGAGATATCGTTTTCTCTATAAATTTGATGCCTAGAGAAACTCCAGTGTCGAAAGCTCCTTATAGAATGAGTACGCCAGAGATGAAAGAGTTGCAATTGCATCTTGAAGAGCTTCTAAAGAAGGGGTACATTTTCCCAAGTGTGTCATCTTGGGGTGCCTCAGTCATGTTCGTGAAGAAGAAGGACGGGACATTGAGGTTGTGCGTTGATTTCAGACAGTTGAACAAAGTAACCGTCAAGAAGAAGTATCCTCTACCAGGGATCGACGATCTTTTCGATCAATTGAAAGGTGCAAAAATATTTTTGAAGAGAGATCTGAGATGGGGATATCAGCAGGTAAGAATAAAGGATGAAGACATCATCAAGACTACCTTTAGAACAAGGTATGGTCATTACGAGTTCACGGTGGTACTGTTTGGGATTTCGAACACACCTGTTGTTTTTATGTGCTTGATGAATGGTGTATTCAAGGACCATCTAGAGAAGTTTGTCATAGTCTTCCTGGATGACATTTTGGTGTATTCGAAGTCAGAGGAAGAGCATGAACAACACCTGAGGATGGTGCTACAAGTGTTGAGAGAACACTAGCTATATGCCAAGTTGAGAAAATGCTCGTTTTATCAAAAGCAGATCCATTACTTGGGGCACATTATTTCAGAAGAAGGGTTCGTCGTGGATCCTGAAAAGGTTGAGGCCATCAAAGAATGGTCAGCTCCAAGGAATGTGGCAAAAGTTAGATCCTTTATGGGTCTAGCAGGCTATTACAAAAGGTTTATCGCAGGGTTCTCAAGGATAGCTCACCCTATCACTTCCTTCCAAAGGAAGGAGAAAAAGTTTTAGTGGACTGAAGAGTGTGAGAAACGTTTCCAGCGATTGAAGCAGCTATTAACTGCTCCAATCTTGAGGATTGTAGATCCAAATGTGGATTTCGTGGTGTGCACATATGCGTGTAAAGCAGGGTTGGGAGGAGTTCTCAGTCAGAATGGATTTGTAATCTGTTATGAGTCGAGGAAGATGAAAGAGCACGAAAAGAATTATGCCACTCATGATTTGAAGTTGGCTGGAAGTAGGTGGTTGGAATTTCTGTGTGAGTATGAATTTGATATCAAACATATCAAAGGAAAGGAGAACAAAGTGGTTGATGCACTCAGCAAGAGGGTGCATGAATTACATGCTACAACCATTAGCATGTATCAGATTGATATTAAAAGTAGAATTCTGGAGGCTACAAATGTAGATCTGTAGTATAGAGAATTGGTAGCCAAGCTACAGCAGGGTAATATGCCACAGAAGATGGAAATTTATAAATTGGAAACAGATGGAATACTGTTTTACAAGAACAAAAGTTTTGTACCCAATGTCCAGTGCTTGAAACAAATGATTTTGTAGGAGATGCATAATGTGCCTTATGCAGGGCACCCTGGATATCAGAAAATAGTAGCAACAGTCAAGAGCCATTACTTTCTTCCAGGTATGAAGAGAGAGATCGTTGAATACATCACCAGATGTATGGAGTGCCAGAAATCTAAAGTTGAGCATAGGCACCCAGCAAGGTTGTTGCAACCTTTACCCATTTCTGAGTGGAAGTGGGAAGTACTAATGATGGATTTTATTAAAGGATTGCCCAAAACAAGCAAGCTGCATGATTCGATCATGGTGGTGGTGGACAAGAAAACAAAAGATGCCCATTTTATTCCATTGAAAACTACTCACAAGGCAGCAGATGTTGTTGATATTTTCATAAAGGAAGTGGCATGATTGCACGAAATTCCTAAAACGATTGTGTCCAACAGAGACCCAAAATTCACCTTGAATTTTTGGAGAGGATTGTTCAAAGGATTCAGAATGAATCTAAACTTTAGTACGACTTATCATCCTGAGTCTGATGGACAGACAGAGAGGGTGAATAGAGTAATAGAAGACATATTGAGAATGTATGTGATGGACAAACCATCAAGATGGGAAGACTACCTGCACTTGGTAGAATTTACCTACAACAATGGGTATCGTGCATCGTTGAATATGAGCCCATTTGAAGAACTCTATGGAATAACGTGCAATACTCCAGTGAGGTAGAATAATCCAACTGATAGAGCAGTAGTTGGGCCAGAGTTGCTCAGAGAGATGGAGGACCAAATGATAAAAATTAAGCAGAATTTGAAAGTTGCTCAGGACAGGCAGAAAAGCTATGCTTATAAGAATAGAACCCACAGAGAATTTGAAGTGGGTGATCATGTTTTCCTGAAAGTGAAAGCTAACAAAAGTTCCCTAAAGCTTGGAAGTTGCACCAAGTTGGCAGCCAGATTTTGTGGGCCATTTGAAATTCTGGAAAGGATTGGGCCAGTTGCATATATGCTTGCATTACCTACATCTATGATTGTACATAATGTGTTTCATATTTCATTGCTTAAGAAATATATACCAGATGCTAATCATGTTATCGATTGGAATGTGATTCAGGTGGAATAAGAAGGTGTCTTGCAAGGGCATCCTGTGCGCATATTGGACAGGAAAAACAAACTGCTCCGGAATCGCGGTATAGGGCTTGTAAAGGTCCAGTGGACCTGGTATGGTCCTAAGGACGCAACATTGGAGCATGAGTATGTTATATGGGCAGAGTACCCACATCTTTTTGAAAATTTTGAAAAGCTTGCAGATGCAGTGTAAAGTTGAACTGAGGACAGTGCAAAAATAAGGGGAGGGAATTGTAATGTCCTCAAGGCCGAGACCTATTGTAAATCATGTCTATGAAGTATAAGTCTTGCATTATGAATTGTAATTATGTTTTATAGGCTGGTGAGCCAATTTTATATAACTTGGTGGGCTTATGTGTTATTAGGCCGAAGAGCCTAAGTGTTAAGGCCGGGAGCCTACTTTTGTATTTGTAATCACGTAGAATATTAATAAAAATATAAACATCACTACGTGAAGACCGATCACAATGAATGTGTGATGGGGAACTAATATTCCACAGAATAGGTAAGGGATTGGGGGCTCGAAGGTGGGAAAGAGAGGCTAAGTGTTGAGCCTAGGGGCTTAAATCCTCGGGAGTAATATTTTAATATTATTCCAAAATCCATGTGAAATATTTGTTTTCTCCTAAGTTCCTTTAGAGGAATGCATGCTGATGGAGTGCATGCAGTATCATGGGTGACATGTGTCAAGCCAAGAACATGCAGTTAAAAAAAGGCAGAAGTCAACCGTGGAGGGGGGCTCCTCATTCCATCATCCTTTGCATCTGATCCCTGCATACCCTCACGCAACTTGAAAACTAGAAAACCGTAATGTTTTCCGGAGAAGTCGAGGTATCCGTTGTCTAAACCGTTTGAGTCTATGTTTGACCTCTACATTGATTCCTTGTCACGCACCCTAAAACTGATAGAAAACTCGTGGATTGAGCCATGTCACCTGTGTACATTGTGATCCCAACATATTCTCTCTTGCAGAGTCGAGTATGTACTCGAACTGACTTTGGGTTTCTACCTTCTGTTTTTTTTTCTTGAGTGGAATTGACCAGTTGTTGTTGTTGTTATCCTCACCTTGCCGAAATTGGGTTGAAACTGGTTGAAGAAGTGGGTTGTTAGGTCCGTGGTTGAAGAGGCAGGTTGTAAGGCCTATGAGCATCTCTCTCTTGGTTATAGAGTCTGCTGGGAAGTGGTATTCTTCTAGAGAGAGTCCAACACGAGATACGGATCTCTAAGACTTCCTGATCCGACCTGTTGTTGAGACCCAGAGAGGGATGTGAAGCACCGATGGACTATGCTTGTGAAGCTTTATACTCCCGAGCAGAACATGCATGTGGGGAATGAGAGTCCGTGAGTAGTAGGTGTAAGAAGGCATCCTTGGAAGAATCCTTCCGGTTATTCTGTGAAGATTTCCTTGTAACCTCAACCTAGACTAGGATTCCTTACCTTGGGTGGAGCTTAGTCCCAACTCGAGGGTGACCCACTACTAAGCATGATGAGTAGCATGGTCTAAGGCTAGGAGGTTCGTGGAAGGCATGTATGTAGTTGGTGGAATTACCACGGTTTCAAAGATAAGTATCAACTTATGCTTAATATTATGTTTTGCATGCCTGTGATGCTTATATGTATCATGTATTCTGTTGTGCACATGAATTATTGTTAATGCTAGGGATTATTTATGTTAGCAGTAATCTTGTGCTTACTCTGAGTTAAATGTGTTTAATTTGATTTAAATTCATGTTATTAATTAAGTATGATAATGATGTTGTTCCGCATAGTAGCGTTTTCCCGGCCAGTGGGATGACGATTTTAGGGACGTTACAGTTTGATATCAGATCCTAGTTTCAATGTTGAGCCTGGATTGATCGGATAAGTGGTCTTTGGACTGAGGTTTTGAGAAGAGATTGTGTCTGGACGTCTGATTTTGGACCTTAGAATGTTTCTGAGTGTCAACGAACTACTTGGATATGTTAAGAAGCTCAAGAGGAGTAGTGGCAGATTAAAATGCATCCCGTGTGGTAATTGACCATGGAGAGAGAGAGCTCAACGCATGAAGTGTTGGAGCCGTTGGATTTGATCGTAGGAAAGGAGATCCCTTACGACCATCGGATCCAGAGAAGGTGCCGGAAGGATATCCGAGAAGCCTTGTGGGAGTTCGGAAGTTGGGACTTGGAGAGGGAAGCAAGGGTGAGAACCTCCAGGACCAAAACCCCAAAATTCGAAACCACAAAATCCTGAAAGGATCTACACCATAGATCTAGGAAAAGATCTTGAGCATTGGATCAAGCAGAGAGTAAATCGCGATTTCACAATTTCGTCTTTGGGCAAAGCGAGTTTTGCTGATGTACAAACCCCAAAACGCCAAAAGGATCTATGCCGTAGATCTAAAAAATATAAATCTAACTATTGGATTTCACATTAAATCATGATTTTGGATTTTGTCTATCGGGAGAAGTGGGATGTGTGGACGCACAAACTACCGAAGCCAAAATCATGAAATCCCAAAGAGACGAAGTAGCGGGTCGAGTTGACGTCACTGATATGGAAGTGTACACATGGGTGTGTACCACATGCCAGTGGGTCGAAAATAAAAGTGAGCATGGTGGGACCTGATGATGTCATTGAAGGTAACGTGGACCTTCTTAAGTACACCACATGTCACCACTATGGTTGGTGACAACTGTGTTGTGGGCCCGAAGGCTAGAAAGGTTGGAAGTTCGGAAGTCGAGAGTTGGAGAGAGAATCGAGTGTGGGAGCCTACAAGTCTGAAACCCCGAAACTCCATGTCTTGAAATCCTGAAAAATTTGATGATGGAAGGACCATAGTGGATTTCATCCTTTGGAGGATAGTAAACATGGACCGTTGATCCACCCGATTTCGTGAATTCAGTAATCGGAACTCTGGGAGATAGTTCTGTGTGCAATAAAAATTTCTGAAGGCTGAAAATCTGGGTAGCACCTAGCAGTTTAACATTTGATCATGGCCCATGGACACATGGGTTGGGGACTAAGAAAATGGGGGCTATCGCCACAAATTTCAGAGCCAAACAGAGCTTAGAAAATTCATGGAATCGAAACATTTTCTTATTTGCGTTGGTTTATGAATGTTGTAGTTTTATTAAAGGTTTAAGGCCTGAAAAACTTCGGTTGACTGCACGTTGTGTGTGCAGAGTTCAACAAGTGTTGAGAAAGCGAGGAATCAACGATGAGTATAAAAATGGAAGAGGTTCACATTGCCTCCAATTTAGAGAACGAAAGAGAAGGAATGAATGACAACTTGGGAGTCGAAGGGTCAAACTCTAATGGGAAAGGAAAAGAGATGGATAAGGAAGGGCATATGATGAAAATCATTGAAACATTGTAGAGATATGCCCAGGCTCGTTGAGTTGATAGCTGAAAGTTCATGAGGGTTAGGGATCGGCAGGGTGAATTCAACTTAAAGATGTTGAAGAACCTAGAAAGAATAGAAAGAAATTTGGAAAAGGAGAGTGACACAAGAAAAACAGAGAGTCGTAGGACCCTTGAGAGAAAAAGAAGATCGAGGAGTGGTAGCAAACATCGTCATCGCTCCCCAAAGAATTCTGATAAGGAAGCACATAGTAGTTCAATCCCATCCCCTACCAGAAAACACCAAATATCTAGAGTGGATGAATTGAAAGGGGAGATGAACAAGATTAAGTCTCCTACATTTGATGGAAAACATAAGAAGGAGGAAGATGCTGAAACATGGTTTCTTGGCATGAGGAAATATTTCCAACTGCAGAATTATTCCTCTCATGAAGAAGGAAGAATTGCGATGTATCAACTAAAAGGAAAATCATCCATGTGGTGGGATCAACTTGTGCAGGTGCAACACATTAGAGAGAAAGATATCACATGGAAGGAATTCAAGAGGTATTTCAAGAGGAAATACCTAACTAAAAGATACTATGACAAAAAGATGAAGGAGTTCTTAGAACTCAAGATGGGAAGCATGACTATTGATTAATACAAACGAAGGTTTTTGGAATTACTGAAGTATGTTCCATTGATCAAAGATGAGGCTCTCAAGATTTAGAGGTATTTGAGTGGACTTCCACCTCCCATTAGTGATAAGATTCGGTATGATGATTCTAAGACTATGGGAGAAAAAATAAGAAGAGAGAAATGCTTATATGAACAACAAAGAGAAAAGCCTACCTTTCAGAAGGCTTGGGTTGACTAGAAGAAGTTTAAAAAATAACAGAGGCAGAAGGGAAACAGACCTCCCTTTTTCGGAAATAGTCCTCAAAGACATCCATCGTTTAGAGAGATGAGAATGGTTGAAGTGGGGAAACAAATGCCGAGACAGATGCCCATTCAGTGTTGGGGATGTAAAGTGAACCACAAGTACAGAGATTGTCCCCATAAAAATGGCAAAGCTAGAGCTTTCCATAATGTTCAACAAGATGAAATAGTGGAGGACATGGGCAGTAGAATGCCAAGGATCTATGAGGCCTTGGACAACAAGCAAGATGAATTTCAATCGCACATGATTGAAGTGGAAGGTATGATTAACAACCAACCATTTATTATTTTAATTGATTCATGGGCTAGCCATAGTTATATAGACCCTAAAGTGGTGGAAGGTTGTCATTTATCAAGAAGAAAAAATGACAAGTCTTGGTTAGTGCAGTTGGCTACAGGAACCAAGAGGAAAGTTACTGAGTTGGTTAAGTCTTGTCCTGTGGACATGAAGGGATTGAGCATGAAGTCTGAATTGAATATTATGCCTTTAGGCTCTTATGACTATTTAATTGGGATGGACTGGTTGGACCAACACCATGCCCTCCTGGACTATCGTAACAAGGAATTTACATGCCTAGATGAGGAGGGGAATCAGAAATAAGTCCAAGGAATTCCTAGAGCTGTGGTTGTTAGAGAAATCTCAGCAATGCAGTTGAAAAAGTGCTACATGAAAGGTTGTCAATTGTTTGCATCCCGTGTGGAGGAAGCATCTAGAGATGAAGTCTCAAAGATTAGAGACCATGCAGTACTAACAGAGTTTGAAGACATATTTCAGGAGGTACCCAGACTACCTCCGAAAAGAGATATCGTTTTCTCTATAAATTTGATGCCTGGATCAACTCTAGTGTCGAAAGCTCCTTATACAATGAGTACGCCAGAGTTAAAAGAGTTGCAATTGCAGCTTGAAGAGATTCTAAAGAAGGGGTACATTCTCACAAGCGTGTCACCTTGGGGTGCCCCGATCCTATTCGTGAAGAAGAAGGATGGGACATTGAGGTTGTCCATTGATTTGAGGCAGTTGAACAAAGTACTTGTCAAGAACAAGTATCTTCTGTCGAGGATCGACGATCTTTTCAATCAGTTGAAAGGTGAGAAAATATTTTTGAAGATAGATCTCAGATCAAGATATCACCAGGTAAGAATAAAGGATGAAGACATCAGCAAGACCTCCTTTAGAACAAGGTATGGTCATTATGAGTTCACAGTGGTACCACTTGGGCTGTCGAACACACCTGTTTTTTTTATATGCTTGATGAATGTTGTATTTAGGGACTATCTAGAGAAGTTTGTCATAGTCTTCCTGGATGAAATTTTGGTGTATTCCAAGTCAGAGGAAGAGCATGAACAACACCTGAGGATGGTGCTACAAGTGTTGAGAGAACACCAGTTGTATGCAAAGTTTAGAAAATGTTCGTTTTATAAAAAGTAGATCCATTACTTGGGGCACATTAATTGAGAAGAAGGGATCATCATGGATTCCGAAAAGGTTGAGGTCATCAGAGAATGGTCAGGGACAAGGAATGTGGCGGAAGTTAGATCCTTTATGGGTCTAGCAGGCTATTATAGAAGGTTTATCATAGGGTTCTCAAAGATAGCTCACCCTATCACTTCCTTGCAAAGGAAGGAGAAAAAGTTTTAGTGGACTAAAGAGTGCGAGAAAATTTTCCAGCGATTGAAGCAGTTGTTAACCAGTGCTCCAATATTGGGGATTGCAGATCCAAATGTGGATTTCGTGGTGTGCACAGATGCGTGTAATTAAGGGTTGGGAGGATTTCTCAGTTAGAATAGATTTGTAATTTGTTATGAGTCCAGAAAGATGAAAGAGCATGAAAATAATTATGCCACTCACGATTTGGAGTTGGTAGCAATCGTTCACACTCTTAGGAAATGGACACATTTTCATGCCAAGGAGATTTGAATTGAGAACAAACCACAACGGTCTGAAATATTTATTTGATCAGCCAACCTTAAATTCTAGACAAAGTAGGTGGCTGGAATTTCTGTGTGAGTACGACTTTGAGATCAAGCATATCAAAGGAAAGGAGAATAAAGTGGTTGATGCACTTAGCAGGAGGGTGCATGAATTACATGATACAACCATTAACATGTATCAGACTGATATTAAAACAAGAATTCTAGAGGATGCAAATGTAGATCTGCAGTACAGAGAATTGGTAGCCAAGCTACAGTAGGGTAAGATGCCACAGAAGATGGACATTTATAAATTGGAAACAGATGGAATACTGATGTACAAGAACAAAATTTTTGTACCCAATGTCCAGTGCTTGAAACAGATGATTTTGTAGGAGATGCATAATGTGCCTTATGCAGGGCACTCTGGATATTAGAAAATAGTAGCAGTGATCAAGAGAAATTACTTTTGGCCGGGTATGAAAAGAGAGATCGTTGAATACATCGCCAGATTTATGGAGTGCCAAGCTGAGCATAGCCACCCAACAGGGTTTTTGCAACCTTTACCCATTTCTGAGTGGAAGTGGGAAGTAGTAACGATGGGTTTTATTACAGGATTTCCCAGAACAAGCAAGTTGCATGATTTGATCATGGTGGTGGTGGACAATATTACAAAAGATGCCCATTTTATTCCACTAAAAACTACTCACAAGGCAGTAGATGTTGCTGATATTTTCATAAAGGAAGTGGCATGATTGCACAAAATTCCTAAAACGATTGTGTCCGACAGAGACCCGAAATTCGACTAAAATTTCTGGAGAGGATTGTTCAAAGGATTCAGAATGAATCTAAACTTTAGTACAACTTATCATCCTAAGTCTGATGGATAGACAGAGAGGGTGAATAGAGTAATAGAAGACATACTGAGAATGTATGTGATGGACAAACCATCAAGATGGGAAGACTACCTACACTTGGTAGAAGTCGCCTACAACAATGGGTATCATGCATCGTTGAAGATGAACCCATTTGAATAACTTTATGGAAGAAAGTGCAATACTCCAGTGAGCTAGGATAATCTAGCTAATAGAGCAGTAGTTGGGCCAGAGTTGCTCAAGGAAATGGAGGAACAAATGATAAAAATTAAGCAGAATTTGAAAGTTTCCCAGGACAGGCGGAAAAGTTATGTTGATAAGAACAAAACCCACAGAGAGTTCAAAGTGGGTGATCATGTTTTCCTGAAAGTGAAAGCTAACAGAAGCTCCCTAAAGCTGGGAAGTTGCACCAAGTTGGCAACCAAATTTTGTGGGCCATTTGAAATACTGGAAAGGATTGGGCCAGTTGCATATATGCTTGCATTACCTGCATCTATGACTGTACATACTATGTTTCAAGTTTCATTGCTTAAGAAATATATACCAGATGCTAATCATGTTATCGATTGGAATGTGATTCAGGTGGAACAAGAAGGTGTCCTACAAGTACATCATGTGCGCATATTGGACAGGAAAACAAAACAACTCTGGAATCGGGCTATAGGTCTTGTAAAGGTCCAATGGACCTAGTACGGTCTTGAGGATGCAACATGGGAGCATGAAGTTGTTATGCGGGAAGAGTGCCCACATCTTTTTGAAAATTTTGAAAAGCTTGTAGATGCAATGTAAAGTTTCACTGAGGACAGTGCAAAAATAAGGGGAGGGGATTGTAATGTCCCCAAGGCCAAGCCCTGTTTTTAATCATGTCTATGAAGTATAAAGCTTGAATTATGAATTGTAATTATGTTTTATAGGCTGGTGAGACAAGTTTATATAAGATGGTGGGATTATGTGTTATTAGGCCGGAGAGCCTATGTGTTAAGGCCGAGAGCCTTCTTTTGTATATGTAATCATGCAGAACGTTAATAAAAATATAAACACTGTTGCATGCAGAACGACCATGATGAATGAGTGATGGGGGAATAAGCTTCCACAGAATAGGTAAGGGATTGGGGGTTGGAAGGTGGGAAAGAGAGGCTAACTGTTGAGCCTAGGGGCTTAAGTCCTTGGGAATAATATTTTAATATTATTCCAAAAGCCATGTGAAATATTTGTTTTGTTCTAAGTTCCTGGAGAGGAATGCATGATGATGGAGTGCATGTAGCATCATGGGTGACATGTGTCGACCCGAGCATATGCAGTTAAAAAATGACAGAAGTCAGTCGTGGAGGGGGGCTCCTCATTCCATCATTCTTTACATCTGATCCCTGCATACCCTCACAGAGCTTGAAAAAGAGAAAATTGTAATGTTTTTCGAAGAAGCCGAGGTATCCGTCGTCTGAACCGTTTGAGTTTGTGTTTGACCTATATGTTGATTCCTTGTCACACACCCTGAAGACGGTGGCAAACCCATGGATTGATCCATGTCACATGTGTACACTGTGAGCCCAGCCTATTCTCTCTTGTGGAGTCGAGTATGTCCCTGAACTGTCTTTGGGTTGCTACCTTCTGGTTTTTTTTTCCTGAGTGGAATTGACCAATTGTTGTTGTTGTTATCCTCACCTTGCGGAAATTGGGCTAAAACTGGTTGAAGAAGCGGGTTGTCAGGCCCGTGGTTGAAGAGGAAGGTTGTAAGGCCTGTGAGCATATCTCTCTAGGTGAGAGAGTCTACTGGGAAGCGGTATTCTTCCAGAGAGAGTCCAACACCAGCTACGGAGCTCTAAGACTTCCTAATCAGGCCTGTTGTCGAGATTCAAAGAGGGAGGTGAAGCACCGATGGAATGTGCTTGTGAAGGTGTATACTCCCAGGAGGAATAGGCATGTGGGGAATGATAGTCCATGAGTAGTGGGCGTAGGAAGGCATCCTAGGAATAATCCTTTCGTTTATTTTATGTAGATTTCCCTGTAACCTCAGCCTAGACTAGGATTCCTTGCCTTGGGTGGAGCTTAGTCCCAGCTCGGGGGTGACCCACTATTGAGCATGATGAGAAGCATGGTGTAAGGCTGGGAGGTTCGTGGAAGGCCTGCATGTAGTTGGTGGAATTACCATGGTTTCAGAGATAAGTATCAGCTTATGCTTAATATTATGTTTTGCATGCCTGCAATGCTTATATGTATCATGTATTCTGTTGTGCATATGAATTATTGTTAATGCTAGGGATTATTTATGTTAGCAGTAATCTTGTGCTTACTCTGAGTTAAATGTGTTTAATTTTATTTAAATGCATGTTATTAATTAAGTATGAGAATGATGTTGCTTCGCATAGTAGCATTTGCTCCGCCAGTGGGATGATGGTCTGGGGGATGTTACATAAAGTATAAAAATATAGATAATTATTTTTATCCTAAGCTCCAAAGGATGGGGACAAGTGGGCCAAACTAGCTCTCAACCTAACAAGTGTCAAGTTGGGCACATGCATACAAAGATCTTGGAATAGTGCATTTTCCATTCATTCCATCATTCCTCCATTCTTGCACTCACGAATTTTCAGTTGTCCTTTGTAATTTCCTGTTACCATCATTATACATGTACTCTACTTGAAAAAATACCAAAACACATACCTGTGCTTGTACATGTACCTGGTCAGCTCAAGAGCTTGGACGTAGTGCATTTCAAGAGATTCCATCATTTCTCCACTTCCTGGACTCACATATTTCAGTTTTCCACTGTACATCTTTTCCATGAACAATGCATCTGTACCTTACTGGAGCCAGTAATAATGATGTACCTATTATGGTACTTGGGTAACTAAAGAGAAGGACTGAAGAACTGGGTTTTTGAGCCCATGGGATACTGAAGAGACAGGTTTTGAGGCCCATGCGAAACTCTCTCTAGGCAAGAGAATTGCTAGGAATTTATTTCTCGAAGGTGCCAAATTGAAGCCACAGGGCTCTGAGACTTCATGTCTGACCTGTTGCTCAAGCCGTGGAAAGGAAATGTGGTAGTCGAAGGACTATTGAACAGATAAGGGGAACATTTCATGTGGTGGGACACACATGTGGGGAATGAGGGACTCCAAGATGTTACACTGAGTTGGCACCTATGAGAGAATTTTTCTTGTTTTTTGAGATACATCAACCTGGTCAAGAATTCCTTTGCCTGAGTGGAGTTTATTCCCTTCTCGGGGGTGACCCGCTACTGAGATTGTGGAGCAACATGCTATAAGGTTGGGAGGACCGTGGAAGGTCTACACATAGTTAGTCATCTTTCTATAAAGGATAAGTGTCAATTGTGTGTGAAATTACATGTTGCAACTTTATTTACGCATTTGTTCCTATGGGTCATTCCTATGTATGTTGCATGTGTATTTTCGATTATATTTCTATATAAAACTATGTATTTTCATAGTTTATGCATGATTTAAATATTGTACACAGTTCGAAAATTATTTCACATGGCATTCCCCAGTAGTGGGGTGGTTGGGGATGTTACACAAACCTTCTTAAGAAACCTTTATTTTCAGAAAGAGAGGTGATAATGCTGAAGTCCCCCCCCCCAATGATCCAGTGGTGGAGAGTAAGGGGTTGTAGGGATTACAGAGAATTTATGAAATAAGCTTTATTAGCGGAAGAGTTGGGGCCATATAAATTGGTTAGGAATCTAATCAAGGAGGATCCTACTAGTTGGTATTCCACAAAAAGTGTGTCATTGGTGGGGAATAAATTGGATAGCATGATGTTAGCAGGAGTCTAGAGAAGAGATAGACCTCCAACAAATTCTTGAGCACATATGGACATATCTTTGGATCCTAGCCATATGTGAGTGGTCAAGGATTGAAGGAGGTCATGTGGACATTTGGTTTCTTATATCATTACAACAAAGGGTTTTCCTTACAATATTTTTTTTATGAGGAGCCTTTGTTAGGTTTTACCGTTAAGGCCCATAAAATTACAACAGATAATTTTCATGAAGAATGCGGTGGGGCGAGCATAAACTTATCTATCATTAATGAAATGCACCTTGTGTTTACTAAAACATCTCCTAAATCCTTGAGAAGTTGTTTGTTGGAGCACTTGCCTCTCTTTTTTCCCTCTCTAATATTTTCCAGAGGCATTCAAGAGGAGATTTTAATGCCTAAGGAAGGAGATAGGGTCATACCTTTGGTTGTTGATCTATTGAGGATTTAAGTGCATACCAGGGCATCTTTTAGGAGATGAACTTGTTGTTTAGGGATTTTAAGTTCGAATATTTCTTATTTCATGCTACTGCTATGGATTTTAGGTCCATATATTCGAGGTCTATGTCCTCACCTTCATCTAAATCTCATTGTTCCTGTGAATCCTCTTCCATCTTCTCTTTGTATTCTTCATTCATAGTTGAATCTTGGCCCATTGTTTTTCATATTTTATCTTTTTCCTATGATTAATATTTACCTAATGTTGTGTTTCCATGCAAGGTTTCTTTCTCTTCTTGAGGAAATTTACATTCTCCTTCTTGGGGTATGGTTTCAAAGGAGTTATGGGTTTTTAAGCCTTTTTTGGACAATGGTGGATTATGTTTCTTCTAGATTTTTTCCTGGATGAAACTTGTTTGAAGCCCTCAACGTCCTGATTGAGAGGGGAAGGGGATATGTTATCCTTAGAATTTAAAGGGGAGTCTCGAAATAGGTTACCATGTCCATGGTAACATATACATCGACAAGGGATGTGCCCATAATCCATGATTTAAACCCATTCATTCTCCTCCCAATAGAGGTTGATTGAGTCTAGAAGAGCCTTGGGGAGATCCATGTATACAAAAATTCAAGCATAAGTTCTGTAATGATCTATCTTTGCGATCTTCAAAGTTTTGACGAAATTGCCAAGGGTATTTCTAATTCTTTCAAGAATTTCCTCATCCCAGAATTCCTGAGGAAGGGAATATAGTCGTATCTAGACCATTTCCACAGTGAAATCCTCTTTTTCAGGTGAGAATATTTCGGTCCATGGTCTGAAATGAAGACCAACAAAGTTTAAGAAGTAAGGTTCATTTTCAAAAACTCTATCACCTCCAACAAGTTAGAGAAAATGACAGTGATGAAACCCTTTGAACCTAGCTTGAGGTCGATCTGGATTTTGGGGTTAGAGGTTGTTTCTATCCACCAAGTGAGGGATTTTTTTGTTGGCCAAATGCCCATGAATTTTCCTATGAAGTCATATTCATGCATGAATTGAATATAGCTTCCCATTTTATTTTTTTTCACCTCATACTTCGGATTTTCGGATGCTTTGGGAAGGAAACTAGTGGTGGAGGTGAGATTGGCAGATGCTTGTTTTCTTTGATCTACTGCTTCCATTTGAGATCTTAAAGTCGAATTTTTTCCTTTCTCAGAGCCAAGCGTAGTGTTGGTTTCTTAGGAACAATTCAGTTGAGAGGAAGAGGTGCCTAAAGCGCCATTTTGACAACTAATCTGAATGTGATTATAGGAGGGATAGCCTCTCAGTCCTCTAGTCAAAGCCATGGAGAAAGGGAAACCTAGGATGGATGCAAAGAAAGCCTAACAACCAAAATTTACAGAACTCTTGAATGGTTCTTGGGATTACCAATACAAAACATTAGACATGGGCCCTTTTCAATATTGAAATATTTAAGTTATATCATTAAATGTAATCACATAAAATGGGATATAATATAAATGTACAATTCACATAAAAATAAGATACAATATAAATGTACATTTCATGATTGACTCTTTAACATCAGTAGGGGTCTATTAACTGCACATAATTTTTTGGATGGTTAGGAATGTAGGTTGTTGGAGATGGTATTGCTATTAAGTAGTGGGCTTAACCATTTAAAGGAAATTGTTTCCATGGACAACAACCCATATTGAGTTTTTCTCTAGGTTATGGTTTTGTGTGAATTCATTATTCAAATACTGGGTTGTATGAATTGGGGAATATTGTAATCGTAATTTGGATGAGATTTGTTGTAAACAAATAGAGTTTAGATATGATGAATTCTTAGGCATACTTGAATTGTCAAGTTGAGTTAGTGTTAGTATTAGTTTTGTAAGTATTATGTTTTAATTTAGTTTTTATGAAAAATGACATATGAATCTTAGATACATTGGTATGTGTAATTATTTATTTTAAATCACGAAACACCATTTTTTTTAGGTTAGTAGATTAATTGTAGCATATATTTTCCAAGTTATTACTTCATACATTAGCTTAAACATGGTATTCACAATGTATATTTAAATCGGAAGAAAATTTCAATTACTTATTTAATTGTTTTGATATCTTATGTTGTTTAAAATAATGTGGTTTATTTTTTTTATATTTTATGTTGTTTAAAATAATGTGGTTTATTCCATATGTGTCATTATGGAAATTATAAATATATATGTTTAATAGAATATATGTAAGAATTTATTTATATATATGTTTAGTAAAATGTACGTAAGAATTTATTTATTTTTGAATTTACTTATTTAATTTTTTTTATACCTTATGTTGTTTAAAATAATGTGGTTTATTCCATATGTGTCATTATAAATTATAAATATATATGTTTAATAAAATATATGTAAGAATTTATTTATATATATGTTTAGTAAAATGTATGTAAAAATTTATTTATTTTTAAATTGAGACGTTTTTAGGGAATATTTGGAAAAAGAATGGATTAATTTTTTTGATATATTATGTTGTTTAAAATAATGTGGTTTATTCCATATGTGTCATTATAAATATATATGTTTAGTAAAATGGATGTAAGAATTTATTTATTTTTAAATTGAGAGTTTTTTGGGAAATATTTAGAAGAAAAATGGACTAATTTAGAAAATCACAATTTTATAAGTATCTAATGAAACTTAGATAAACACAAATTTTGATTAATTTAAACCAAAAATTTATTGATAAACTTTACTTCAAAATTGAATGTGTATACTTTTAATAATTGTTTATTTAAAAGTGGAGTTATAATTGGTAATTCAAGCATATTTATATTTATATTTATAGGTTTTATAAATATTATTCTCATTTCACATGGGAGAATTGGTTTTAGATGGAGATAACATTTTCAAGTTAGTTTTATTTGATGAAACTTGATGGAATTATATGTTATGAAGAGTAATTAATTTATGAAAGTTGGTAAAGTTATATATTATGTTATTAAGATTAAAAAGATTAAAAAGAGTAAAAATAAAATTGAGTTCAAGTTTAATCTTTTTTATTTTATAAATTTTATAAATTGATTTATACCTAGACATTTTTTAATTAATTAAATCACCAATTTCCTTATACAATTCAACATTGAATCTATTTTTAACAATATTTATTTTATTTTTTTAATTCAAAATAATTTTAATTAATCCAATTAAAATATCACTTATATATTAATGAAAATCCACTATTTCCTATAGATTTAGTAGTTGAGGTTGTCCCCCTCTATTAGGTGACAGGGAAGTGTTAGGTTGTGGGGCCACCCCCTAAGGTGATCCACCAACTGTCACCCATGACTATCGATGCCAGACCACCTAGGTGCCTTCATTAACCCCCCACATGAAACAATATTATACCACCTTCGCACTCCTCATGTCCTCCTCTACTCAACGTCACTCCACTACCAACTTCAATATATTGACACTCCCTAGGTAAATATAGATCCCTTGGCACCTCCTTCAAACAAATTAGACTGCAAAATCCCCCTCTCCTATAACAATTATTCCTATGTCTTTGATCATGTCTCATTATGGTATCTTCTTTCAATTTCATCGATGAGGTGGTCACTCCTTAAACTTCCCCCAAAATCCTTCTCTCTTGTTTCTCTACCCTATCTTCCCTTTGCTCCCTCTACATATTTCCTCTCCCTTGCCCCCCTTCACACCCAAATATCCCCTCTAGCACAATGTCACTTGGTTTACCCTTTCCCCGTCTACTTCCATGGCTCGTAGAAGTTCCTCCTATTGATTCAAAGTAATTTTTCCCCATCACTCCAAAGGTCATTTGGGTTCAAGGCTTATTTCAGTAGCTGAGGATTCGACTAAAGCCTATAAATCCCACACCCCGCTAGATATCAAGGTCAAAATTGAGCTAGAGGAGGTAGAGATTAGAGTTATTGGGAATTTTATTCAGAACTATGAAGTGGTGTGCACCATAAGTTCATGGATTCCTCATCAGAGGATGACACAATATCATGAATCATAGCACTTGAAATCCATTGGCATTTACTAGCATATCAATATGTCAATGGGTCCAATCCCGGTCAAATGACACAAGGTGCACAAGAATATTTTTGTACAACTGGATGATGTGCAACCACAAATGAAATTAGTGGATCACAAAATAAATGTATTAGCAGACAAATTGGCTAGACTAGACCTAACCAAATTGGATTTTCCTCAACCTTAGGTGCTTGTGGCTGAGGAATTCCCCCCAATTACTTAACTTCTCATGTTATTTAGTTTAATTAGCATCGTGTTTAGGCTAAGAGGCCTGGTTGTTCTTGCCCCATCTCATATCAGTCTTTTTTATGATAGTTAACAGTTAGAATTTTGCATAACAAACAATAATAGGCTCTATTATTTCAAGTTTTAAAATTTTAAAAGAAATAATTTTCATAAACTCACACAAAATTTGATGCATTTATATTGGTCTGGATTCCCAAGTGGAATACCAACTACAAAGTTGTTGTATAATATTTATATGATAATGTAAACATTGGGGATAGCTTACAAAAACATGAATTGAGGTTGTCACATTGGTAAATTTGCACTACAAATAGGAAACATACACCACTTATTAATAAGAGGTGACTAATTTTCATCTCAAAGTGAGTCTTTGTATTTTCATAACTAGTCTGTCATCAATGAACTAAAATTTGAAGAACTAGCATCCTTTAATACCAATGATCTTATCTAGTTACCATCAAAAAGGTCAATTAAAAGTGGGACATAGGACTTGTGCTCCACACATTTCCTATAAGTATCCATCATCTATGGTAGCAAAAATATGTATTTTCACATTAAATTAGCTGATAACCTACCATAAGCTCCATCTATGTCTTCATGCATTCATCCCATGGGGAGGACTCTAACTTAAACAATTTCAAACACCATCCTTGATTTTAAAAAGGATAAAAATCCAAACAAATAATGTTTTTTTTTATGACCCACACAATTATCCATCTGTAGAAATATTATTGGTGGAAACTTTATAATTATCCTACAATTTTTTTGTATTATCAACACTTACCTCATGTTCTTTCATATCTTCTTTCTTGTAAATAAAATATTTTTCAGAAGACTCATACTATAATAGAGAATTATGAAATGGATGCTTTGATGTTATCCTTTTATAAAAAAAATCCACATATCAATTAACCATCAGTTCTGAAGATCCTTTAGACATTTATCCAATGAAGTCATAGGAAATTTGCACTCATCTCCAAAAATGAAACATTGAAGTGGCCGAAACCCCAAGCTTTCTGTCCATGTGTAAATATATCAATAAAATAAATGGGAATAATCATAACATTACTAATATCATTTTCCTTCTTACCCAACCTTGATATAAAAGTATTTTAATTATCCATCATTTCATGCACAATGCTCAAGTATGTACTTAGACTCTTCTTTAAACATAATATATGGGCATAGTACATATGGTGATAACTTGTAATATAGTGATTATGGGATTTCTTGTAATATAGTGATTATGGGATTTCTGAACTACTCAAAACCATTATAATTTGTCTAGATCAGTGGTTTCCATAATCTTGTTCATGATTGAAATAAAAACATTACATGTAAAAATTGTTTTTCATTACTTTGTTGCAATTAGATTGCAGCACTAGATAAATACCAAACCATTACATTCCCTCTTTATTCATATTGTGACGTGAAATATAGGACATATTAAATGGAAACAATTTGAGAGGTGACCTTTTTCCATCTTAACTTATTGAACATGTTATATGTGGAGCCTTATCTAAAAATTTATCCAAAATCTTAGTAACATCGCCTACTATTACAATAATATTCAATCTATATTTTTGCAATACACTATTTATGTTCACAATCTTTGTATCACCATCTATAAACATATTATTATAATTGTAGAAAGTTCTTCGTTTTACTCTATAACATTTAAACCTTGCATTTTGGCATACATCCATTGTGTCAAACTTCAGTATAAGTAGAGTTTTCTTGTCAAACTTCAGTATAAGTAGAGTTTTCTTGTCAAACTTCAGTATAAGTAGAGTTTTCTTATTTTCTTCTACTTGTTTGGAAATAGGGTCATTTGATTCTAGATAATTTAATACAAAGTATCTTTTAGAATTTTTATTTATGATTTTCACTTTATTATTATCTTCAATCAACAATTGAATAAAATGGATATTTTGAAATAAAAAAAAAAAAAATTTGATGTATCCATTTTTGCATAGAATGTATATTTATCAATTGTTTATAAAGATATTTTGCTTGAAATAATTTTAAAAAATGAATTTTTAACTTAGTATTTTATATTATTATATATCTCCTTATCACAAATTTAATATCAACACAATCAACCTTATACCTTATTCCTTATACCTTATTTACAGTTACAGTGAAATATCTATAAAGAGAATTCATGAAATACTTCCCAAACATTGACACTTGTTCTTTTGAAACAAACTTAGTATCATATAAAAGGTAGTTTATAGAATACATCTAAAGAGAAACTTATCATAAGAAACATTTTTGGAAAACATTTTTTGGATTAAAAATCCAAATTGATTACCATCTATTGGTGTAAATTCCGCCACCTCTTTTTACACAACATTTAAAATTATTCACTTGAAAATATAATTTGGTTGTGAAAAACATTGATGAATTAGATTTACCTTTAATACCACACACTTAATGTTGTGATTTTGATTCATGTGTCTTGTTAAAACATGAAATTATTTAATCATTTCAACATTTAAGAATAAACCTATATTTAAATCCACCATTTTTTTCATTGTCCAAGATACAAGGATGCTAAGGTGTAAATATAATAACCAAGTGTGATATGGAAACACTAAGGTGTAAATATAATAACCAAGTGTGATATGGAAACACTAGATTCACTAGTGCAACAAATTAGAAAGATAAAAAAAAAAATCCCTCCCATTGAATAATTTTCATCCACACTTGTCATAATACCTATGAGAATGCAATTTCCATGATATGAACATCTATGTAACAATTTACTCATGTAAGAAGGGAAAAAAACCTAAATTCATGTATAATATTTTTTATCTCGACTACTATAATCAACACCAGTTATGTCCTTCAACTCAACATGTATTACAGAGAAATCTATGTGGTTTGAAATATATGATGCATCCCATTCAATATAATATCCTTTTATTACTGATAATGTATATCCGCTTCTTAATGCATGCAGAAATTGAATATCTCTATTAAAAACTTTAGTAACATTTACAACAACACATCCATAGTTAATGTCATTGTTGCGAAATTAATTTCTAATTGGGAAGGCTATTGTTTAACAAATTTAATCAATTTAAAAAGAATTCCACGTGGTGTTTAGAACTTAACATTTCAAAAAGACATTTTTGTTAATCTATAACGACAAAGACACTAAAAAACAATATAATTCAAATCAAATATACATAAATAAGATAAATTCAATATACATAAACTATATATATAAACAATGTAAAAATGAAATAAAAATCAACATAAATGAACAAAATAAATATCACAAGTTAATCTAAATTATGTAATTCAATGTGTTATTTCATTTTGTTGTGCAAATTTTATGAAATACTTTTGTAACACTTTAACATGAAATTGAATAAATTTATAAAAAAATATAAAAGTAATAAGGATAATAAATTTATCTTCCAAATGGATGATAAGGATATACAATACATAAGTAATAAGGATAATAAATTTATCTTCCAAATAGATGATAAGGACATACAATAAGTACTGTGTAACAACACCCCATCTCATAAATACCATTATAATAAGAAATTTACACATAATGGATGAGGCTTACTCGACATGCATCAAATTGAAGAGGATGAGGCTTACTCCACATGCATTAAATTGAAGATGATGGTGAGTACATGCATATGACAAGCACACCACTTTCTCATATTCTCATAGTAAAAAGAAACAACTCACTCTTCAAGGTACAAGACCATTTGAAGGGAAAAATAGAGAATATTTATAAACAATTGAGTAGTATAGACATATGATTTATCAATCTAGCGTATTATGAGAAAATAGTTTATTGGTAATTTCTATGGATCCTTCTATATAAGAATATTATGATAGATCCTGGTGGGTTAGCTCTTGTGGTTGAGTGTTGTGGTCGTTAGGAACCAACTATCAAAATATCATAAAAACCTTAGAATAAGTACTTAATGCCTTGACAAAGAGAGAAATTCAGACAATAATCCTCTTCGAGAGGGAAACCTCCTTATACATCATATGAATTCACAATTCCAAGATGATTCCAAATGAAAAGGTCTCCTTGGTGTATATATGAGACTAGGAGGTATAATTACAACTAATGGACCCATGCCGACATAAATAAAAGAAAAATACTAATGTGGTATTCCCCAATTAAGGGGTGGTGTGCCACGAATTAGGGCTTCACATGCCCCTCCCCTTCAAAAAAATGTTGTCCTCAACACTTGAGTAGTTCTAGATGCTTCTATATAAAAGACTCATCTTCCCACATGGAATCTTCAGCAGGTAGTTTCTTCCACTTAATGAGATACTCTGAAATTGATATATTCCTCAGCTAGTGAATTCTTGTGCAGGTGATAGCTTCAGGATCTAATATGATTTTTCCTTCCTCGTCAAGTTCTAGAAATATAGTTTGAATTGGAATCTTGTCACCTATAACCTTATTTAAGCATGAAACATGGAATATAATGTGTACTCGCAAAGATGCAGGAAACTCCAATTTGTATGCCATAGTACCAATCTTTTGCAACACCTTCTAAGGGCCATAGTACTTTGGTTATACTTTATTATCCTTCTTAGCTTGCTTGAGGGACATCTATTTATATGGTTGTAGTATTAAAAATACCAAATCCCCTACTTCGAAACTTCTTTCAATACGATGTTGGTCTTCTTATTGTTTCATGCGATTTTGTGCCATGGTAAGGTTTTCATTTAAGATTTGGAGAAATTGTTGTTGATTCTCGATGTGTTCTTCCACTGCTTGAACCTTAGATTTTTGTTTTAGAGAATAAGTGATGGATGATGGGTGATATCCACAAAGAACCATAAATGGTGTCAT
Source organism: Picea engelmannii (assembly GCA_009831015.1). Classification (NCBI taxonomy): domain Eukaryota; kingdom Viridiplantae; phylum Streptophyta; class Pinopsida; order Pinales; family Pinaceae; genus Picea; species Picea engelmannii. The sequence goes on along the minus strand of ML781311.1, from coordinate 143,170 downwards.
TTTTGTTACAATATGAAATGAAGTGTTATACCACCTTTCTTCCAAGGGTAACCACTTGAACCATTGTATTTGTTTATTAGAGACAAAGGAATGAAGGTATCCTTCCAGACATTTTCTCACTGTCTTGGTTTTTCCATAATATTGAGGATGATAATATGAGTTTTATGAGCCAATTGAGTACTCAAACAAGAAAATAACTATGTCCAAAAATGTTTAGTGAATATGGGATCTTTGTCACTTACAATAATATTTGGGATTCTATGTAGTTTTTGAACTGTCTCCATGAATACAATTTAAATTGTAATGGCTTTGAAAGGATGAGAGAGTGCACAAAAGTGTGTGTACTTGGTAAGTCTAGCAACAATCACCATGATGACACTCTTTCCTTCATACTTTGGTAACCCTGTGATGAAATACATGGAAACCTCCTCCCATAGTTGACCTGGAATGGCTAATGGTTGTAAAATACCTTGGGTTTTAATTGTTTCCACCTTATTTTTTTGGAAAAACAAATATTCCTCCACAAACATTTGAACATTAGTTTTAAGGCCATCCAAAAAGATTTCCCTCTTGACCCTATGATAGGTTTTCAAAAATCCTGAGTTCCCTCCTACCAGAGAGGTGTGTAATTCCAAAAGTAACTTTTGTTTGAGGTGGGATTTCTTACATAAATATAAGAGTTCTTTGTACCATAGTGAATCATTTTTCCATGTAAATGTATCAAACACAATGGAATCATGTTGCAACCTTTGAATGAGAATCCACACTACTTCATCATTCTTCGATTCATACCTTGATTCTGTTATCCAATTAGTTTGGATCATAGAGATAACACAAATAAATGACTTAGCATATTCATTCTTTCTTGAGAGTGCATATGCCACAACATTTTGCTTCCCCTTTTGTAGATGATTTCAAAGTCATAACCCAACATATTGGTCACCCATTTTTTTTTTCTCTTATGAAGATAGTATTTGTTCCAAGAATTATTTAAGACTATCATGATCTGTTTTGGGGATATCTTCTTCCTTCATTATAATCTGATGATACCCTGAATGGAGATCCAACTTTGTGAAGTATATTACTCCATGTAGTTCATCTAACAATTCATAAATGATGGGAGTGGGAAACTTGTATTTAATGGTGATCTTGTTGAGCTCTCTATAATTTGGACACATACACCATGATCCATTTTTCTTGACTACCATTACCACCAGTGTACAGTAATAAATTTGGCTAGGTATAATAATTCTAGTCTCTAACATTTCTTCAACCATATGCTCAATATCACTCTTCTAGGCATAAGGGTATCTGTAAGGCCTGATGTTAGGAGGAGCACTCCCAAGAATTAAGTGAATATCATAACCATGATCACGAGTAGGTGGAAGAACTCAGGGAATATCTTCAAATACTTTGGAATGCTCATCAATTATTCCTTGGAGATATACGAGAATACATGGATTAGATGTTTGAATATCTGGTGAGCATAGTTGTACAATTACACCATGATTCCCCCTTTTCAATAATTTCGTCACGCCATTAGAGATTATCACCTTATTGGGTTTCCCTGTGATACCCTTTAACTCAATTTCCTTTCCTTCCAATCAAAATTTCATGAAAAGTTCTTGAAAATTAAAATCCATAGTTCCCAATGATTGTAACCACTGGACCCCTATTATGACATCAACACCACCCGTGGGTATAAAAATCATTGGAATATTCATTACATATTCCCCCATAGTAAGATTGATATTATGGAATTTTCTTGAGAAATTGATAGTTCCTCCATTTTCAATAATTACTTGAAACTCTGGTGCTAGATATATAAAACAATTGAGAGATTTGGCTAATTTGCAGTCAATGAAATTATGAGTATTACCATAATCAATTAACACTATTACCTTTTTCTTTTTGATACATCCTTCGATCTTGAGGGTTTAAGGAGTGCTAATTCCATCCAAACCATGACATGATATGGTAGGACTCATCTCTTTAGAATAAGTCTCTTCTACATATTCATATTGATATGGTTCTTGTTATTGTTCTTTTTCTCCTTCCTCTTCACAATATATGTAGAATAATTTCTTCTCACCACACTTATGTCCCCTACTGTACTTGTTGTCACAATTAAAGAATAAACCTTTTACTTTTATTTCCTCCATTTTTTTTAGGTTTTAACCTTGTAGGTTGAGGTGGTTTAGAAGAGGGAACATTATTATCTCGATAGATGTTAGGGGTGGTCCTTCTAGTAGCCATAGCCCAATTTTTACTTTCAACATTTCTCTCCACATTGAACACATTCTCCAATGACTTGTGTTCCCAAAGGTAAACTTCATGTTGAGTTTTATCCTTTAAATTTCCTATGAAGACATCAATCAGGTGCTCATCTGGAATATTTGTCAACTTTATATTCAATCTTCGAAAGTTCTCAATGTGCTCCGTAACTGAACCCGTTTGCTTGATATTTATCAATTGGCTGAAGAACGTATTGCTCCTTGTATCCTCATAGTGCGCTATCATTTATTCCATGAAATTTTTTCAAGTGACAAGTGATATGCGAGAACAAATCCATAGATACCACAGAAATTGATTAGGTTCTAAATATAAAGATGCAATTTGTACCTTTTGTGTTTGAGGCACATCATGTGTATCAAAGAACTACTCCATCTAGAGTATCCATGTGATTGGATTGTTTCCATCAAAATTTATTATATTGATCTTGGAAAGTGGTTGGTCTTCAACCCAAAGCTAGAGTTTCTCTAGTCTTGATTCATCTTCCTTATGTCCTCTTCATGAATTTCATGGGATACATTTTCACTTTCAGGTGGCCTTTCTATTAGAAACTTTTTCAACCCTTCCATGATATCCTCTTTTAAGCCATCCATATTAGTATACATCATCACTTCTAGCTTATATTTAGTTGAATCCATAATCCATTGTAGTTCATCTTTTGTTACTTCCTTCTTTTGTAAATAATCTATGTACTTTCACATTTCTTCACCTTCATCAAGAGTCCAAGTAGGAATTTATGAGGGCTTATTTGGTGTACAAGTTCTCTTTTTTGGTGGCATGTTCGCTAATTATAATTGCAAGGTAGGAATTCCTAATTGGCTTAGGCAGAGGTCCTCACGGACAAGTGAGTGTTAGGTGCTATAGCTCTTTGATATATGTGCAGGTTCCAACACTAGTACTCTACCCAATATATCAGAGAACTAACTAAGGAGGATTGAAAATGCCCTTAGCCGTACTATCTAACTACCCAAGTATTAGAGAGTTATCTCCCCAAGTGTTGTTCTTGGTGTACTATAGAAATAAGAAGGAAAAATGGCTTACTCGGTTTCTCTCAGGAGTCTAGTGGTCTCCCAATATACACTAGGTATGTGGGAGCTCAAATCCGTAGTAGTTTTTTCTAATTAAAAATCATTTGAAAGGGGCTTTTCGATATACTCTAGGTACATGGAAGAACCACACAATCCCGGGGTTGTAGCACTGACAAGTAATGACAACTCCCATTTTTAAAGACCTCGAAATACCTCTGTACCCAAAAAACCATAAGATTCTCCAAAATTTAAGAGATACTCATTTTATCCCACTTTATTCCACTTTTTGAATCACCCCAATTGGATCTTCTATTAAAAAGATATGCAAATTTCCAAAAAAGACATGGACCTTTTAAAACATTGATTTGAAGATTGTTCTGCTAGTTGAATTTTCTTCCTCTGTAGCTCTGTAATTTCGGCCCTTCTAAGTCTAAAATTTCTACCTCAGGTATCCTTATGTGTATTCTTTCCAACCTTAGACGTTAGACCAATATTGGATTCTCCCATACAATTTTATCATAATGTTTTGAAGATGTGTTGATTGTTTTCCCTTTCAGGAGAGAAAACTTGTACAGACTGCCATGTGTCACTATCTTCACTTCAGAAATAGAAATTCATAAAATTACAACTTCATTACGTACCCTAACCAATGGAATAGGTCTCACTCCATTTGGAGGTATGTAGGTTCAGATATAACAGTTTTCCCAAGAACATTTGTTTTAGACTCAAATCTAGACCAACCAAAAACCCTAATTTACTCGAGAACTAAATTTTAGGGTAAAATTAATCAAGGGATTAAATTTGTACACACGATACTTCACTATTCCTCCTTTTTACTATAAAAATTTAGAACCTTAAACCAAGCCAAAAAAAATTGTTCATGGAAATTACAAGACAACTTGTATCATACTAGTTTTAGGAGTAGTCAAAAACCTAACCTGAACAAAAAGTGTCTCCAAAAATATAACAAAAACATATCTGAAATTTGGACCCACGTTAGCTATTTATGTGTCCTCTACACCATAGAAATTCCATATCCTTAAACCTTCTAGAAAAAATGTTGTAGTGAAAATTCCAAGAAGACTTGTTTTGAAAAAGCCAATCTTGAGGATTGTCTAGCTCTGATACCAAATGTTAGGAACCAAATATCAAAATAGCATAAAAACCTCATAATAAGTACTCAATTCCTTGAAAAAGATAAAAATTCATATAATAAGCCTCTTCAGAGGGGAAACCTCCTTATACATCATATGAATTCACAATTCCAAGATGATTCCAAATGAAAAGGTCTCCTTGGTATATATAGGAGACTAGGAGGTACAATTACAACTAATGGACCCAAGCCGACATAAATAAAATAACAATACTAATGTAATATTCCACAATTAAGGGGTAATGTGCCACAAATTAAGGCTTAATAGTGTTTATTTTGAATGAGGTATTTGGTTCAAATCCCCGACCAACTATTATTACGGTTTGATGAGATTGTTGAGCCTCATTCAATGTCCCCACCAGGTTAGGACCATAATCAGGTCAACGTCTTACCTTGTTTACCATCCACAGAATGTGGGGAAGTACACGAGGGTTTCCCATTATTTATTCCATCGGAAAAAAAAATATTATGAAAGGAAAGGGTCAGGTGACACTTCCCTAAGATCCCCTCAATGATAATAATATACTTGACAAAGGATTATCCTATCATCTAGTTCGTTTCCCTTTAATAGAATATTATTCCTAAGGAATGGTTGTTTGTTCCTTCCTCAATATCCCCTCAAAGAGAATACTACACTTGAGGAAGGATAGATCGACCATTCCTCAGTTTCATCTCAAAAAAAATACTATGTTAGTGGAAGGGTCGACCAAAATTCCTAGGGTTTTGATTAGTTGATCCTTCACTAGACTTCTCCTTGATAAGAATATGATTCTTGAGGAAAGGTCAACTAACCCTTCATTGGGATACAAATCCATGAGAATTCTATGCTAGAGAAACATTTGACCAACCCTTTTTAAGAATTGACCTTGATGGGAATACTATTTTGGAGGAAGGGAGGACAGACTCTTCCCTAGTCTTCTAGTTTATGATAATTATATAATAAGAAAAGGATCCACTAACTTCTCCTTTAGAAACCCCTCTATGAAAACTATATAGTAAAGGAAGAGTCAACCAACCCTTTTCTAGTAACCTATCTATGAGAATTATGTGCTATAGAAAGGGTTAGTCGAGGTCTCTTTGGTTAACCCTTCGAGAATTATATAGTTGAGAAATTTTCATCCATGCCTTTCCCAAGAGCCCCTTAAAGGATAATATAGTGGTGAAGGAATGGTCATCCAACCATTCCGTAGGTTATCACTCTATAATAATTCTATGTTAGAGTAAGGGTTAGTTGAATCTTCCCTTATAAAATCTTATTCTAAGAAAATACTTTGTTATTAGAAGGGTCATATAAATATTTGCATGGATCTCATTTAATGAGAATATAGTTGAGAAATGTTCATCCATACCTTTCCCAAGAGCCCCTTCAAGGATAATATAGTGGTGAAGGAATGGCCATCCAACCATTCCCTAGGTTATCACTCTATAATAATTCTAGGTTAGAGTAAGGGTTAGTTGAATCTTCCCTTATAACATCTTATTCTAAGAAAATAATTTGTTATTAGAAGGGTCATATAAATATTTTCATGGATCTCGTTTAATGAGAATACTCTGTTTAAGGAAGTGTTGATTGACACTTATCCTTGCTTATTTTCACTTTATTACTATTGTGGAGGAAGGGTTGATACAAAGTTGACCAAGATAAGTTTGAGAGGATAATTGACACCAACCCAAGACAACTTTGATGAGAATAATGTGTTGGATGAAGGGTTAGTTTAAAATTATCGTATTTTTTCATCAATGACAATATAGTTCCAAAGGAAATATTAATAAACCCTTTCAAGGGATCTTCCTCAATGAGAATATTATACAAGAGAATGGTTTCACTAACTCACTAACCCTTATTAGATGAGAATATTATGTTGGAGTAATGGTTGGCCAATACTCACTTTAGATTCCACTTTATTTTATATATATATATATATATATATATATATATATATATATATATATATATATATATATATCATCGAGAAAGGGTCAATGATCCTTTTGTGAGATCTTGCTCAATGAGAATACTATGTTTTTTGAAAATCCATATGAATATTTTTTTTGGATCTTTGTGAATGGGAATAATATGTTCAATGAAGGTTCATCCAATATTTAATAGATACGTATTTGAAAATTGTGCTATTGATGAGGAAGGTTTAGATGGCATTTTCTACGGTTACAACTTGATTTTAATATTATGTTTGATGAAAGGTTGATTGAAAATTCCCCTAACCCCCTTTGACAAGAATATCATCCTAGAAGAAGTGTTGATTGACCCTTCCTAGGCTTGGGAAATTATGATAATACTATGTTGGAGGAATGTTTTCTCAACCCTTCTATGGACTCTCCCTAGATGATAATATTATATTAGAAAACAATCTGGTAGACCCTTCTCGAGTCTCACCCCAATGATAGTATTCAACTAGATGAAGAGTTGATCAATCCTTCCCTTGGATGAGAATACAATACTAGAGGATGTGTCAACCATTCCTTCCCTTTACTTAAGGATTATAACCCAATGTCCCATTAAACCCCAACAAAATTACCCCTATGACACTAATTACTACCATCTAATAAAAACAAAATTCTATCCATTTTACAAACCCTCCCAAGAATCTCCAATTTTTTTCCACCTCATCACTACCAACATATCCTTCATACCTCTCCTCTCACATATATTATTGTCACTATAGTTGTTATCAAACAACAATCCCATCCATGAACAAGTGACCAAATCGCAAAGAGATCTAGTAAATGCTAGACCCCAAATATACAAGATCACACTCACTAATGAAAGACTAGAAGTAGCTATGACAAATTACTTTATGTGTTATTTCTATTTAATAGATAATTTTCACCTAATTATAAATTCTCCTGGATTATGGTAAGTATTTTCTTCATGATTTTGTTGTTTTCATTATTCTTATGAGTTATTGGTTGACTTGGAGAAGGATCTCAAATTCATATATCCCTAGGTGGTAGGGTTTGATTCAAGGTTTATGAATCAATCAAGGTTTTAGAAACCATTTATTTGACATTTACCTTATGAAAATAAGATATTTTAAGTTAGTATAGGTTATTTGCAAATTTTCAAATGTTATGGTTGTATTATTTTGACTCTATTTTGAATATATATTTTGGGGAAGAGGGGTATACCACGAGGTGTTCCTTGAAACAAATTTGTATATATTAACAACTACACAACTAGATATCATCCCAAGAAACTTTTAGCACCTCTATAGCTTGGTAAATAAAATCACTAAATTAAGTGGAGATATTTATCATGCCTTATATATAATCAATTGAAAGGAAAACAAAAAACCTCTCTATCTCTATATATAAGTTAGGATTACTTATAGTCTCATGGAAGGAAATGGGGTTGCTAGTTCCCAATGTAGTCTTAAAGTAATATTTGTTATCATACATAGAATTCTAAAATTCAAGATCACTTTTTTCATTATCCATGTAAATTACAATATGTTTTCCCCAATGAAATATAGTGCGTCCTTAGTGTCAATAGATACACTATCTTCCCCCAATATGTTCACATGTATTCTTATAAATATGTTTAAGATCAACCTAGTGTCAATAGATACACTATCTTCCCCCAATATGTTCACATGTATTCTTATAAATATGTTTAAGATCAACCTAGAGAAAGGAAATAAAATCATGTTATATTATGTAGATGAAGAGATCAAAATAGAAATGTATATTTTTGGATTCGTGAGATAACTTATTCAATAAGATTAATATACTCTATGTGAATGTGTTAAAGAAATATAAACCAAACAAGAGAGCTAGAATTAATTAACCAGAAAGTAAGAAATGGAAATCACAAACAATACATAAAGATTTACCCTGGAAACCCTTAACTAGGAAATCCAACAATATTTGAGCAAATACCACTCCTTTGTTGTTTTATTCATTCATCAAATACAGAGTTGCATGATTAACATTGGTCCACACCTAACACACGATTCATCATCCTACTCCCTTTCTTAGCACAAGAAAAACTCTGCATACAATTAGCTTACATATTCATGATCATTACATATATTATCTCATAATATTAACCTCAAAAAGTATTACATAACACCATATTTATAGGAATATACAACATGTACAACCGTAATTCATGGCACCAAAAATGGTCAAAAATCCAATAATATGATTGGTTGTGACCCTTCGAACATTAGGATTTTTCTATAGGTTTTTAACACTAGTCAAACACCAGTCAACTACTAACTAGTTGACTACCAGTCAGATACAAATCAAGCATCCAGTTGATATCCAATCAGTCACCCTATCAGCCATCTAGTTTACCTCTATTTATATATTGATCAAATTATCTAGTTGGGTTATCAACCATTTGTTCACCATCAACTCGACTTAACCATCCAATTGATTCATTATGAGGCAATCATCCTCGACTAGCCAGTTGAGTGAATAAGTTTCCACTACAAAGAATATAAATTTCCAACATTCTCCCAATTGTTGTCTTCTTTTTAGAAACAAGAGAATCTAAACTTTTGTTCATTGAACCAGGGTGAAAATTAGCAATACCTCTCTACACCAAGAGAACTTTAGTGCACTCATATAATCGGTTAAAGAGTCTTGAATGTTTTCCAAATTATTCTCCTTCTCTAGCAGCACTTTCTTGCTTTCCACCATGTCTCTCACAAAATGGAATTGTACATCAATAGGCTTTGTCCTAGAATGGTAATATGGGTTCTTTTCCTAGAAAATTGTGATCTAACTATCATAATTTATCTGCAATGATTATTTTTGAAACCCAATATTTGAACAAAATATATGCAATAAAAATATTTCCTTGTTGGAATGGGTGGCTTCCATTTATATAGCTTCTATTTTAGACAAGGATACTACCACCTTTCTCTTGCTCATCCATTTCATTACTCCATCGAACATATTAAACACATATCCACTAGTCGACCTTCACCAATCAACATCACCAACCCAATCAACATAAAAAAATCCATGACTATTCACTTCCCTATCAATTTCAGGTTTCCCTTGGTAATATATCACATACTATGTTGTGCCACACAAGTACATAAACACTCTCTTAACAATAATATAGTGCTCTTTCCTAGATGTCCACTTACTCAATGATCCCACTTACTAGAAAATATATGGTCAACTGCATACCATTATATACATCATACAACCAATATATCTAGCTAGGGAACACATTCCATGTCTTTTATTTCTCCCTGTGTCATTGGGGAATCTTCAACAATTAGTTTTACCCCTACGAGAATATGTACCTTGACCAATTTTCACTCCTACATGTTAAAATGTTCTTAGACTATTTCAACATACTTCCACTAATATAACAAAAATTTTATAATTGTTTGATCTCTCTTAATCTCCATTCCCAAAATGAAGTCACTAGCACCAAGATCCTTCATGTTGAACTTGGAGGATAGTTGCAGATTCACCTCCTTTATAGAATCCATGTTTTTTGCAACAAGCAATATGTCATTGACATACAATCCTACATAGATGAAACGATGATCTTGTTTCTTGGAATACACATAGTGACCAAACTTTCTTCTGACCAAATGATAAAATGAGGATGTACATGTCAAAACATTTGTACCACATCCTTGGTGATTAATTTAGTCTATAAAAATATCACTTCATCTTTCACAACAACTCTTTCTTTCACTTTACTACAAATCCTTTAGGTTGCTTCATGTAGATTTGTTCTTCTGGATCCCCGTGTAGGAAAAATCTATTCACATCCATTTTCCCTATTTCAATATGAAATCAAAATACATTATTACTTTAATGGAATTTAATTTCTCAAAAAGAGAGAAAATATCACCAAAGGAGACTCCCTTGACTTGGGAATACTCTTTCACTACTAGTAAAGCTTTGTATTTATATACTTGAACTATTGTTCTCAACTTCTTTTTGAACACCCACTTGATACATATGGGTTTTATTCCATTAGGTAGATTGGACAAATCCAATTTGTCACTCTTATGAAAGGATTCCATTTCTTCAACCATGTCCTCCTTTGTAACGACCCTATCGTTACGACAACAAGCGACGTACAACAGGTCACAATATTTTTTTTTCCTTTTTTTTAGCGTTGCATTAGGAAATTAAATCTAATCAATCTAAAAAGGAACATGAGAATCATTGGCATAACACATCATATACCACCTTACATCCCAGGTGCAATGGCAATGTCTACTTAAATTTAAGGCGCACGATTAAATCAATCATTGAATTCACCATATACAACATCATTTTCAAGGTACTCTCATGATCTAAATGCCAGACTAACAATTTCACTTATCGATCAATGCGCGCAAGAATCCAATCATCGAAACCATACAACAACATTGCGATGATAGCATTAGTAACTAAGGCATAAAAAAAATATGCGTCAACTTAGTCCATAGCGCAAGAAACGTAACGACTACTCCTGAGCATAGTCCAAGGTGCAAGATAAACAATTTCTAAACCATTATACATGACATAAATACATAAGAGAATTTGTTTCCTTGCATGTTTAAAAGTTGTGTTTCCTCTCTCTCTCTATATATAATAATCTATTTTTAAGGTCACGGGTTAGTATGATGGTTTACTATTTAATAACCTTCTCCACAATATGATCATACTATTATCTTGACACAATGTTAGATTTTAGAGTATGTATGATTAACTTTATATTATGGATTAATTGAGACAATGACTTAATTCCTAAAGTCACAATGCAATTCCAATCAAAACTTGAGTGATTCCTACACTGCCTCTAACATCTTTATGAACCTCTTTACTTTATGAAGTTTTCCACCTTCTACATGAATATTTTTTTGGATACATATATTGTGAATAAATCAATAATTTTTTTATTGGTAAGTGTTTATTTATAAAACTTTCTTGGTATAGGGATATGACATACCAATATTGAAGTCCTTGTGCAATAATAAACCCTATGTTTTTAAATTAGTAAAATTAGAAACAAATTGTGAAATCTCAATGAAAAGAGTTAAAAATTAAGAAAACATGGATTCATTTTCAAGTTAAAACCTTTGGACCACAGACACATTAGGGATATTAACGATGGAATTGTAACTAAAACCATACATTCCATTCCAAGGTATACTAGATGCATTTATGAATAATTTTTGATGAAAACTCGGTACAAAATAGTCTTGGGTATAATGTACAAAAAACTAGGATATAAATTTAGTAATGTAAAAAAAATGACTTGGGTCTAAACTGCAGCAATAGGAGATTTAGAATAAAATAACTCATGTCTAGAGAAAAGCCAGATCAACATTCCCGACGTTCATAGTCATCAAATTCGGATTTTAAAGTTGAGCTCGGGAAGATTGCGTATCTAAATAACAATTATATAATTAAACAAGATCCGCAAGGTAGGGCACGCAGTTGGGTGTTACAGAGTTAGACTCAGGTCCCTCTATATATTTTTTAAAATATAAACTGAAAAAATCATAAAGGGAACGATGTTTTATCAGACCAAAAACGTGGAGGTAGACGCCTAACCATCATGAGTGGGGCCGCAAATTCGTTAAGGTGGGAGGTAATCTCGTTGGGATACCACTGTCAAACGCAGAGGAAAAATAGACCCTCTATAAGCTGAGGACGAGATGGGGGAGAGAATCACAGAGATGACTGTCAAATCGCTGGGAAAGGACTCTCAAGCACCTAATCTATGGAGGATCGAGACATAAATGGCCAAAATCACTGCTACGGTATTAAAACTCGTGAGCGTTCGACTGAAATCGGGCAGCAAAAACGTTGGCAATAAAAAATTGGAACCGCTGCTACAGGAAGGAATTTCAGGGGCAGTCCACATGATTTGTTCCATACCACCTTCTGGAGGATCTAGAAATCCTTGTCGACAAAGAAAAATGCATACAAGCTTATGGATGAAAACTGGAGGCAAATACGAGGTAGTGAGATGCGATTTTCTTCATCGTTACTTCCGTAAAGATACAACGCACGAAGGAACCAGAGAAGGCGTACAGTCTGCCTCCAAACTACATCAAAGAAAATACATGAAAGGCCCGATAATCAATTGATATTGATAAGGCATGGGATTTGATGTAAGGTATAAATCATTGGGAGGCAGGGGTGCAGGTTTGATGATCGCAAGAAAGAAAAAACCTTCATCAAGCTTCATTGTCATCTTGGATTAAAGGAGAATCTCCTCAGGTTGGGAAAAATACAAGTTTAACGACATTTCTTGTCCAAGTTCAAGATCGGGTAGCACACCCACCGCGTCACTTAACATTTTGGTTTAAATAGTGGGAAAATCCCCGGTTAGATTGATGCCACTGTCATCAGAACATGGGTTTGGGTTGCGACATAACATTAATAACAGAAAAGTAAAATGAAAAGATAGTTAGGACCAGAAGGTTTCATGAACAGAGAGAATACGCTGCCATAATCATCTCAACTGAGTGAAGAGAAGGATATGAGATATAAAGACCATATCTTCTCTTCTTCTATGCACCAAAATTTCCCATAATGCAGTCATAGATATCCAAAATTGATAAATTGTGAAGCAAGAAACGCAGAGAGAAAGAATAGAACAGAAAACAGTATATTAGAATGTAAGAAGAAAGTACAATGAGAAGAGTTAATGAAGAAGTTCTGAAGAAGTACTATGCAAAGGGAAATAGCTGAGCTAAATAGGCTCAAGCAAATCAAGAATAGAGAGTCCAGCTGGCCAGGACAGCTGGCAGTGTACAGTCAGCCTGTTGAGGTTACATTATATTTAACACTCCTTCTTAAACTCAACAGTTACAAACATCAGCACTGATTATGCCCAAGTGTTGTCTTTGAAAATCAAAAACCGATTTTCCCAGTGGTTTTGTAAAGATATCGGCAAGATGATCTCGAGAACCACAGAATTGTAGTACAATATCCCCATTATTGACTAGCTCGCATATGAAATGAAAATGAGTGTCAATGTGTTTGTTTTTCTTGTGAAACACATGATTTTTAGATAAAGCAATTGTTGAAGTATTGTCACAGAAAATAGGAGTTGGATCATTTTTTATATGTGACATATCTTGCAATATTCTTCTCAGCCACACAGCTTGACAAGAAGTTGAGGTAGCAACGACATACTTTGCCTCTGCAGAAGATATTGAAACAATTGGTTGCTTCTTTGATGCCCATGAGATCATGTTCGTGTCCAGTTGAAAAACATGTCCAGATGTGTTTTTCTTGTCATCTAGGCTGCTTGCAAAATCACTGTTTGTGTAACCAGAAAGGTGATTACTATCAGATTTAGTGTACCATAAGCCAAAATTGAGAGTTCCTGCAACATATCTCGGAATTTGGTTCGCCATTTTCCAATGAGAATCTTTGGGGGATTCCATGAATTTGGAAACAAGGTTGGTTGCATACATAATGTGAGGCCTAGTTGCTGTAAGATACAACAAACTACCTACTAAACTTTTGTACATGGTAGGGTCCACTGTAGGGCCTTCATCATTCTTGCTCAATTTTGTGCCTAGGGCTATAAGGGTTTCTGCTGGATTGCATTCTTCCATGCGAAATCTTTTGATGATGTCTGTTGCATACTTTTGTTGACAGACAAAAATGCCTTTGGTTGGTTGATCAACCTCAATCCCTAAAAAATATTTCATGATGCCAAAATCTGTCATCTCAAACTCAGATTGCATGGCATGCTTAAAATTTGTTAACTCAAGATTTCCAGTATAGATCATGTCATCAACATATAAACATACAATCAAAATTTTACCGTGCTGATCTGTTTTGGTGTAAAGAGTTGGCTCATTTTGGCTTCTGCTCAAACCACTTTTGATCAGGTAAGTGTCAATTCTACTGTACCAAGCTCTTGGAGCTTGCTTTAAGCCATATAAGGCTTTCTTCAACCGATATACTTTGGTTGGTTGTTCTTGGACTACAAATCCAAGTGGTTGATCGACATAAACTTCTTCTTTTAAGAAACCATTCAGAAATGCTAACTTGACATCCATCTGGTATACTTTCCATTTGTGTTGGGCTACTATGGCCAATAGAGTCCTTACAGTGTCTAGTCTTTCTACTGGAGCAAATGTTTCACCATAATCACTACCTCGTTGTTGTGAGAATCCTTTGGCAACAAGTCTTGCCTTGTGTATTTCAATCTGCCATTTTTCATTGAGTTTAGTTTTGTAAACCCACTTGACACCAATACTCTTCTTGTGAGTTGGCAAATCAACAAGATCTCATGTCTTGTTCTTCTCAATGGAGTCAATTTATTGGTTCATGGCTTGAACCCAATGTGGCTCCTTAGCTGCTTCCTTAAAAGATGTAGGTTGACATGACATTAAAACAAAAAGGTTGTGTTGTTCAAAGTTATCCAATTGCTGATGGATTTCTCTCAAACTTCAAGTTCTCTGATTTTGTGGTTCAGAGAATGATTCTCTGCTGGAAGTTTAGTTATCCTAAGAATTTTCAGGTTGTCCTTGTAATTGCAATCTTGGAAGAATAGTTTGAGGTACTTGTTATCCTGAATTTTCTGCATTTTCAGAACTTGGCAGCAGTGGATTTTGACTGTCCATTTGCTGATTTTCTGAATCATTCCAGAATTGATTTTCCAGAAATTTTACATCTCTACTGAGAATTAATTTCTTTGAGATTGGATTGTAAATCTTGTAAGCTTTAGATGTTTCACTATATCTAGTGAAAATACATTTCTCACTTCTGTCATCAAGTTTCTTTCTTAATTCAGAAGGTATGTGAGCGTATCCTATGCATCCAAATGCTCTTAGATGCACAACATTGAGCTTTGTCCCACCCCATGCTTCTTGGGGGACTTTCATCTTGAGTTTGGTGGTTGGAGATCGATTCAAAAGATAAACTGAGCATGCTATTTTTTCAGCCCAAAAACTATTTGACAAACTTTTCTCTTTGAGAAGTGTTCTTGCCATATTCATTATTGTCTGATTTTTTCTTTCAGCCACTCCATTCTGTTGTGGAGTATACCTGGTTGTTGTTTGCATGATAATGCCTTGTGATTTGCAGAAATTTGCAAATTATTTGGAGTTGTATTCTCCTCCTCCATCTAACCTGAGTGCTTTGATATATTTTCCACTCTGTTTTTAGCTTCTGCCTTGAATTCTTTGAATTTTGCAAAAGTTTCAGACTTGTGTCTGAGAAAATAGATCCATATTTTTCTGCTAAAATCATCAATAAATGTTAGAAAGTAAAAACTACCACCTATTGACTCTGTTTGCATTGGTCCACATAGGTCAGTGTGAACAAGTTCAAGATGTTGTTTGGCTTGATTTGATGACTGTGGAAAACTATTTCTCTTATGTTTTCCAAGTATGCAAGACTCACATGGGGGAATTTTCTCTTTAAATATAGGAAGACCTTTGACCATGGAGTTCTCTTGAAGAAGACTTAGACTCTAAAATGGTAGATGTCCAAATCTTGTATGCCAAACCATTGTTTCATTTAGGGTTGATGCACTTTGTGCATATGGTTGAATCAGATTTGCAGTTCTGAGTGTAAGGGGAAACATCCTATTCAGGGTCATATGGATTTCAAAAATCAATTTTCTGCTAGGGTTTTTGTCATATATTTTGCAAGATGCTCCCTCAAAAAGTACCTTATAGCCATGTTCAATGAGCTTTCCTACACTTAGCAAATTATGTTTCAGATCTGCAACATGATAGACATTGTTTATGTCTTTCTTTACATTATGTTTAGTAAGAACATGTACAGTTCCTTTTCCTTGAACTTTGACTAAAGAATCATTTCCAAGTGTAATATCAAATGAGAGTGAAGAATCAATGCATGAAAGTAAATCTTTGTTACTTGTCATGTGATTGCTGCATCCACTGTCCAACAACCAGAGATCTTTAGGTTGTTGTTCAGTCTTGTGGCATGAAAGAAACATACCTCCTGAGTTTTATCTCATGTGATTTGACACATGTGCTCTGCCTAAGAGCTGATCT
This sequence comes from Picea engelmannii, assembly GCA_009831015.1. NCBI lineage: Eukaryota > Viridiplantae > Streptophyta > Pinopsida > Pinales > Pinaceae > Picea > Picea engelmannii. Next base: position 126,716 of record ML781311.1, on the reverse strand, counting down.
GCTTGCTTCTTTCTACATTCAGATTCATAGTGCCCATACTTTTTGCAGTAATAGCATCGTATGCTTGATTTCTCATTTGATCTTCTCCCTCTGCCTCTTTGAGGCTGGAAACTCTGATTTTGATTTTGTTGTCTGTGTGCTTGGAAGTGTTGATTCAATTGTTGTTGTCTGTGTCCTCCACTGGAATGAGGATTTCTGTGACTTCTCCCTCTTCCTTGGTGATCTCTGCCTCGCCCTCTACCTCTCCCTCTGCTCAAGGATAATTCCATTTTGAAATCATTGGCGATTGACTCATCTGTGAGATGCAGTCTGGTCTCATGTGTCACCAAAGAACCAATTAGTTCATCTGTTGAAAAACATGACAGATCCTTGGATTCAAGGATTGTTGTTACAACCATTTCAAATTTATTTGGTAAACTTCTGAGGATTCTCTCAACAATGTGTTGATCAGTGATGGTTTCACCAGTCAATCTGGTCTGGTTCACAATGCCCATGACTCTGGTCATGAACTGATCCACATTTTTGGACTTTGTCATCCTTAGAGTCTCGAATTGCGTCCTCAAGGTCTGCAGTTTAACTGTTTTGACCCTGTCATTTCCTTGGTAGGAAGATTTAAGGATGTTCCAGGCCTGCTTTGAAGTACCAGTGCCAGTGATTTTTGAAAAAATCGAGTCATCCACATAATTTTGAATCCAAAATTTAGCTTTATTTTCTTTGTTTCTCTGCGTTGCCTGAGCAATTTTTCGCTGATTAGTCATGGCAGATAGGTCTGTTGGATCTGGTTCCACATATCCATGATCCACTGGATCCCAACACTCTTGTGCTTGCAAGAAAGATCTCATCCGAAGAGACCAAAACTCATAGTTCTTTTCAAGAAGAATCGGACCCTGAGTTGGTCCTAAATTTCTAGATGTCACCATATTTGAAGAATTTAACAAAACAGAAAAAAAATTATTACTTACCTGTCTCCTGCATGTAATTTGCAGTGACTTTGGAACTCTGTGATTCGAGATTTCGCGAGTTTCGACTTCGTAATTTTTAGCTTCACGATTCTGTCTTCGGGACTTCGTTTTACGAGTCCTCCGATCTCTTGCACTCCAACCTCCGATCGTCAAAACGCTGAAGAGGGCTTAACGGCCTTAGATTGGCCCTTTGTCTCCGAACAATGTGACCACAAGCCTAAAGGTTAAAGCGTTGCTGTATTTTCGCGAATCATAGAATAACGATGCCTTTGTCGGTTCTCTATCCCTCAAATCACCGAAATCCAAAATATCCTAGCGCTAACACCTTTTCAGGATTTCGCGTTTCGGGACTTCGGCAGTTTTGTTGCGACGATCCTGGGTCCTTCAGACTCCCGGTATGCGAAATGCCGAAATTTCGCCTTTGGACAATTCAACGGTCTAGATCTTCCTGTGATCTGACGATCCAGATCCTTTCGGGATTTCAGGATTCTGGGTTTCGCGACTTCGCGAACCCTGATAGCGAGCTCTTCTAACTCCTTGGTTCCCCAATCTCCGATTTACCGAAATGTCGAATTGGATTCAAGGATCAAAAACTCAGATTATTTCGGACATTCGTGTATCGGTATTTCATGACTCTTGAGTTCACAATTTTGGGTTTCGGGACTTCCTGTTTCTAGATGTCGAGAATCTCTAGCTTCTCGATGGCTCGATCTCCGAAATGCTGATGGCCCTTTCCTTTCAGGACTATCCCTGAAGGCCTAGATTGTTGCCACATGTCCCCTTAAGATGGAAGGTCCTCGTCGTTTCGCGATTTCGCGACTTGCGACTCCAAATCCTCTGTCAAGTTGAAACCCCTGTAGCCAAGATTCCGACGGTTTCCTCGATATCCGCCACATGTCCGAACGAATGGACGGTTGTGATCTTTTTGGGATTTTGGGACTTTTTCCGTGGAGTGTCCCGACCTTTCATCAACAAGACCTCCGATATTCCAAACTCCGAAATTCCGAAATGATGGAACTTGGATCTGTTGGCACCTATCCTCTGAGCTGGATGGCTCACAATCCTGTCAGGATTTTGCGATACGTGATGTCGGGATTTTGTGTATCGGGGTTTTGGAGAGCAGTCTCCTTCACTCCTCCAACTCTCAATCCCCGATTTTGTGATCGGATCAAATCAACGACTCATGATCTATCTCAATCCAACGGTCCAGAATAACTCATGATTTTGTGATTCGTGAATTCTCACGACAGTCTTCTGACCTTTACACCTTGCGAGTCAGCAAAATGAAGAGATCTCACCACGCGTCTCTTGATGGACGGTCCAGATGATTTCGGGATTTCGCAACTTCACAAGTCGAAATTTCTCCTGTACACTCTAGAGGACTAAACCTCGTGCACTTTCTCGCGGATCCAATGGCTGTCGGTCCTCTGCGCAAGATCTTAGCGCTGAAAATATTTTGACTTTTCTACGCTCTCCTCATCCCTTCTGAACTAGATTTCTTCTTCAGATATTTTTGGAGGACGGATCTTACTGCTGCGCCGCCTATTCTTTGCTCCTCTGATGCGATCTTTGCTGTATTTGAAATAATTTTCTCCTTCGAAAGAAAAGTTCGTGATTCTTTCAAAGATTTGAAAGAATTTCACGACTTATTTGAAGCTTGGCGTTGTCTGCTGCAATCTTTGACAGATTTGAGAGAATTCCCGTAAATATTTAAACGATTCTTCCTTCTACAGGAATCTTTAACGAATTTGAACGAATTCTTCGAGTTCTTCAAATGTTCCTGTGTCCTGCAACTCGTCTTCGTGAATCTTTTACGAATTTGGAAATTTTGCAAGAATATTTACTGTTTCTCCATTTGCAGTCTTCACTTCCTCAATCTTTTGAGTGTATAGCGCTATTCTTCCTCACGTGAGCTTCTTACGCTGATCTTTTGAGAGTATGAACGAACAACTCTCCAATCCTTTTGAAAAAGTCTGTGTCACGTGCTCTCAAGATCTGTGTAATCTTTGTGTTGTTTGAGAATCGTGTTGCTCTCCAGCCTATGCGAAGAGGCTTACTACTATAGCTCTGATACCATGATAAATTGGGAAGTAAGAAATGCAGAGAGAAAGAATAGAACAGAAAACAATATATTAGAATGTAAGAAGAAAGTACAATGAGAAGAGTTAATGAAGAAGTTTCGAATAAGTACTATGAAAAGGGAAATAGTTGAGCTAAATAGGCTCAAGCAAATCAAGAATAGAAAGTATAGCTGGCCAAAACAGCTGGCAGTGTGCAGTCAACTTGTTGAGGTTACATTATATTTAACAAAAATGGCCTAAAATATAACCAATATTTTTTATGCTAGATTGTGGACAATCCATCATGCCATTCATACTAACACAGTAAATTTCTTCAGGCCACAACACGCAACTCTGCTAGCTTGTACACAACCATGGAAGGCAATCCCAAACATAACATAACATAAATTTGAACTAGTTTCTTCATGGATCACACTTCATAAAGAAAGGTTCGCGACATTGTGGCATGTCCTTCATTAAGTTAAATATTGCATTAATTTAACATTACGGTTGAACCTTGAATTAAAGAGAAAAAAGAGAATCAAATCTCAAAGGAGTAGGTAAGTTGGCTTGAAAACCAAAAACGTTGAAACCATAACTTTGGAAATAAGAAAAATGCAATGAGAAAAATGCATCCAATCACAAACTAATTACTGGCGAAACAAGAAGGCACAGAGACAGAATGAGTTCACAAGCTGAGTGAACAAGAGGTAAACACCCAAGCACAAAGAGTAAGCAGAACTCCATGACAGTGAAGAAAAGTAGGCAAACTTTAAATTAACCACATCTTCTTCATTATCAATCAATCCACACAAAAATAAGTGCACAAGAATCCAGCTTCAGGGAGCCATTACAATTTTTGTCAACATATAACTTCGCATCCTTTTTTTAAAAAGCAACTTTCAATGCAAAATTTAATACGTGTACCATAACCGAAGGCGCAGAATCTGATGTGGTTGTCTTGCACTTTCACTTCGTCCAGCTTCAACTTGCAAACCGTTGATACCTCACTAGTACCTCCAAGCAATGCTAGGGGTAATCTTCTTCCCCCTGAGCCCCCCGAGCCGCAAAGGGGCCGCAGACACAAACTAGAGAAAACAAGATCCCAGTTCTCCTTGCAAGGTCAAGCTACCACTCTCTATTTGAGCCGGGTATCCCAACTCCCACAAGAAAAATCAATCAAGAGTAAAATCTGGAAGCATAAACTTATGCATACCAGATGTGCCCCATTCCCCTCCTCCGCCATTTATTTTATAGAGTTTTGTTAGTGAATTTTTTCCAAACTCACATTAAATTCTTTTTATTAATTTATTATTAGGAAAATTCTACCCTGTACACTTGTCCCCCAATCCCTTTGTTGCACCAGAAATTATTTAATTAATTAATTTAAAATGCCAATTTCCCTCACCCACCTAGAGTCATTCCTAAAAACGCTCCTCGATGTCCCTGTATTCCCCTATATTCCCTTTAATGACTAACATATTTCTTAAATCTTAGTTGAGATCGAAATTAGAAAGTTCTCTAGACTAGATTCTCTTCTATGTTCCACATTCCTTTTTCATTTAAGTTTCCCCTTTTTGGTCTAAGTTTTAAATTAGTAGGTTTTGTATTTAGCCAAGATTTAATCTTTTAAATAATTTAATCCTCCATTAAATATTTTATTTATTTATTTAATTTTCAACCCCATTTTCTTCATCCCCCCTTTATCACTTTCTTAATTAATTTTAGTTCTCAAGACCTACTTAGACCTAGGCTTTAAATTCTTTAGGCTCAACAAAAAATGTTTTTAAGGGAAATTTATAATTATTATTCTTTACTCATGTAACATTCATTTTAAGGTTGACCAAGTCCTAAGGAGACATAGTTTTCTAGGTACTAAGGTCCATTAACTCACTAGTGTTAAAAATCGTGACGTGCCCTTCAAGATGCACTACATTCTCCAAGGGTGCCACTCCCGTGCATTCATGTTTCATCTACGTGACATTCCCTTCAAGACACACTACGTGCTCCAAGGGTGACACTCACCTTTTGACTAATTTTGGTAGACGTCAAGCCATTGGATTCAATACTCCATTAGGTGACCTTGTGGGAGACTAAATGCCTCTAAGGAATAAGAAGCATGCCTTATTGCATGCCCCTTATAATCTTCATGAGCGAATGTCTCAGTCCTCTCTCACGACATCGTGGATCTCTCATAATAGGTAATCGTTAACCTATAGTTTGAGCCACAACAAGAGAGCTATTAGGCTGTGGCAGGGATGTTGCCACATCTCTACCACAATATCTCAGGTTGTCGTGCATGACCCCTTTACTCAAAATGTGAGTCTAATTAGCAATATATCGTCAGCCTGCATCCATCAACAAACATGTCAACGATCGATAAACAACATCATATTATATTAGTCATATGTCACATATGAAATAACAAAAATACACAAACCATAAACAGTCCACTCCCTCACTCGATCTGGAGTCCAAGGAGGTCCATTGATTCCATCGAAATCCTCAATATATCAAGAGTCCTCCACACTCAAGAGAAACCAGTCAATAACACATGTCTATACATAATAACCTAACATAACATCATAAATCACAATCTCATCATTACAATCCATAAGTGATGCAATCACTCATATAATGAACTGGATCACTTGCACGTAAGTTTCCTCAAAGAATAAGTCAAATAAGAAGTGCACAAAAGATCAGGATGTTACATACACCCCCTCTTGTTTCAAACCTCATCCGGAAGTTTCACGGTATACAAATGAAAAAATAAAGTATCTAACAATATCTAAATGTCTAGTTATCAACAAAAGGAAACTGCTGACACATATCATCTGCGTCTTCCCAGGTAGACGAGTGTGGACTATAATCATCCCACTAGACCTTCAACTAATCGATAGTTCGACGCCATAGCTGTCGAATGCAATGGTCCAGAAAGAGGATTGGCTCCGTCATGAGTGCACCCTCGCCCAATCATCCACCAAGAACTCAAGTCAATAACATGCATAGGATTACTGACCTAAAGTCGCACATAGAAACAAGATCAATATCAAGAAATGACTCAAGAAATGAGGCACAGTTATCTGTTAGGCCCTTCATAATTATGGTCACACGATGCACATCGTAAAAACCCTTTTGTCAATATTGCACATTTTCCAACCCTTTTTAGTATCGCTTGTACTTGTTCTTCCATTTCTTGTATTTCTTCTGGCCCTACCAGGACTCCATCCTCGAGTCTATCCCATCTCAAAGGCATATGATATGGTCACCCATAAAGAAACTGAACGATTCCATCTTAACGATACCTTGATGGTTATTGTTGCACGCAATCTCGACCAACAACAAGAACTATTCCCAACGTTTATGTTGGTCCCAACACACACATATGAAACAAAACCTTCAAAATTTGGTTTGTTCCTTCAGTCAGTCTGTCTACCTCAGGGACGTGCTGCACTAAGGTTTAGTGGCATTCCCAGGGCGTTTCTGGAAACTCATCCAAAATTGTCTTGCAAACATCAATTCCCTTATCGAATAGGATTCTTTTGGTACGTATGGCATTCTCAAAATCTTGGTGATATAAACTCTAGCTATGCCTGACACCTGATGTGTCATACGCATGGGGAAAAGGGTGTGCACTCTTCGTCAGAGTGTCAACTGTCATGAAAATATAGTCATGTCTCTTTGTCATTAACAATAATCCCAACAATAAAGTCCCTCAAAATGACCTCCCATTTCGATTCCAGAAAAGCGTGTGGTTGTAGTTATCCTGCAAGATGTCTACGTTCAGCCTTCACTCCCTGATGTCATAGACACCTCACCATGTATACGAACATCTCCGCCTTCATCTCTACAAGAATAATGAGGGATTAAGTTCTTCCCTCGTCTTCGTGACTTCAATATGAGCCAAGTACACTGCTCTATGAGCTTCGTTTAAGATTAATCACTCAATTTTTCATTGGGACATAAGTAAATCCGGTTATTATATCTCATTAATTCGTCATTTTCCATAGTAAATCCCTCAAATTTTTGTACCAACAAGGTGTCTTGCATGATAAATTCCTTAACCTCTTGATGCTAGTCATCGTCATGTTGTAGTTAGAATCCTTTCACGTAGATTCGTCTTGAAGAGGTATCACCGAAAATATGTGTGGTCTCTGAATCAACGCATCAACCACTATGTTCGTTGTTCCCTTTAAGTAGGTAAACTCGAAATCATTCTCTCTAAGAATTTCTGACCAACGCATTTTTTCGCATGTTCAATTCATCTTGCATAAAAATGTGCTATAAACCACAGTGGTATGTTCTTAGTTTGAATTTTTGTCTAATCAGGTAGTGTCTCCACACTCTCAGGGCATACACAATGGCTAATAACTCCAAATCGTTTGTCATGTAGTTCTCCTCGTGCATTCTTAGCTTCCTTGAGGTGTAAGAAATCACTCGAATATATTGCATCAAGACTCTGCCTAAGCCTTCCTTGGATGCATCAGTGCACACCCATAAGTCCTCGTCCACATCATGGAATTTTAGTATCGGCGTTGTCGTCAATAGCTCCTTGAGCCTTTGAAATGATTTTGTGCATTTCTTGGTCCACACAAACTTCGTTTTCTTCTTCTGCAATTCTGTAATCATATTTTTATCTTTGAAAAACCCTTGACGAACCGTTGATAACATCCAACTAAACCCACAAAGTTACATACTTCTGGTACGTTCGTCGGCACAGGCCATTCCATAATAGCCTCAACCTTTGTAGGATCCATAGTGATTCCTTCGCCATAGATGACATGCCCTAAATAATGAATCTTTGATGTATAAGACAAGCATTTTGACAGTTTCCCAAACAATTTATTTTCTCGTAGACCTACAGTAACAAGAAATTTTTTTTGTCATGTTCTTCCATCATCCGAGAATATATCAAAATGTCGTCAATGAATAATTAAAAAAACTTGTCCAAGTATTCACAAAACACCCCTTTCATCAATCTCATGAATACCCTTATGGTGTATGCCCATCCCCACGGCCAACGATAAACTCATAGTGTCTGAACCACATCTTTAAAGTAGTCTAAGGCATATAGTCCTCTTTAATTCATAACTGGTGATAACCTATTCTTCAATCAATCTTGAATACATTGTCTTGCCTTTCATTTGATCAAGAAAATTTTCTATACTTGGCAACGGATACATGCTCTTGAATGTTTCCTCATTCAAATATGGTAGTCAACACAGAGTCTTTCTCGACCCATCCTTCTTTTGTATAAGAATAATAGGCATACCCTGAGGTGACACACTTGAACATAGAGTCCTAGTTCCAACAACTCCCTCAGTTGAATTTTCAACTCTTGTAACTCAGGGGTCGACGTCTGATAAGGTGTTCCTACTATCGTTTTGGTTCCATATTTTAATTCGATGGTAAAATCCATATTGGCTTCAAGAAGTGCACCTCGTAATTCTTCTGGGAATCACGGCCGAAAATTCTCATACTATCGAAAGGTTTTCTAGTCCCTTCACCATACCCTTTCCATTCAATGCAAGGATCACATATAGCTTGCATCCCTTGTGCATTCTCTTCTGAAGATGTAGGGAAGATATGAACCTTGGGGAAACTCCCTAGTTCCTTCCTACAATCGCACTTCTCCATCCCTCATCATCAGTCCATATTAACCGCTTCATATTACCATTGAGTATTGTATCATGCGAGTCCCACCAGTCTGTATTGATCATGCAGTCATAAGATCTTAAGATCGTGACATAGGTCAGACTTTGTTACCTAATCCCTAGGTTAAGTGAAGGTTCGTACCCCTTTAATCAACCATCTGGTTGGCACCCAAAGCCATTTCGATGAATCTAAACTCGTCTTGTTGAATGCCTTTACCTAAATCCCTTCAGTGTTGTGCTAGAAATAAATCTCTTTGTAGCACTGGGATCTAACCAAACTAAAAGTTTGGTTGGAAATGGTACCTAAAACCTTGAGCATAGTGGACTGGTGCTTGACCTGGAGATTATTCACTGTTGTAAGAATCTGATGGGCCTTTCCCTGATCTCAAACTATATTGGGTCTTGTTGATCCAGTCGCTCTGGTCCTCTCAACCAGAAAATCATGTTGGTAATGTGTCTCTCCACATGTACAACACTTGTATTCAGTATAGTACTCCTAGCCTAGAAGTAGAAGATGTTGGCCTAACAGCCTAAGATCCTGGTGTAATCTGTTGACAAGCCTAACTGCGTCTGTGGGTGACGGTCCCCTCTAGGGGTCTTTTGTTGAGGATCCAGTCGTCGTGGTGTCATGAACAAGGGTTCTATAGACGTATCTTGATACCAAGATGTCTTCTCTAGCTTGCATCTGATGTCACTATGCATCGGATGTCATCATTCCAGAAAGTCTTGTAGGACTAAATCCCTAACTCCCGCAATCAATTTATTTTCATCTATGAGGCCTACTAGGATGTGTCGTGAGACAACTGAGGCATTTAGATCCGCACCTTTGCAAGAAAGTTGTAGTTAAGGACAATCATGAGTTTGATGGTCTCTAGGTTTTTCCGTTTGTGATGCGGGGAATACCGAAGTATATCCACAAATATTCTCTTATAATATGACACCATACAACCACCCTGTCGTAAGGCATTGAACTCATCAAGTCGGTGATCAATGAATTCCTCTGAAAAATACTTCTATAGGAACCCTTCCTCAAACCATTCCCATAACATGGCTTCAAAGACCATTTTTAGCTTAGGTAGGAGCGTCTTTCACCATAGAAGAGTGCTCCCCCTAGCTGAAGACTGCCATGTAGACCTTCATGATAGAGGTCGTAACCGCAAAGTGTGAAGCACATCGCCTTGCTCTCTAGCCATGGCTTGGAAACTAATCCATCCATGGCACTCGTGGACTCGAGAAAATTAACCCTCTTGAGTTTCCCATGAAATATACCAGTGTTGGCTGGGAGCATTGTGGACCCTCAGGGGATGTAGGCGCCCTAGCCTCATCTCAGTACAGATGGTTATTTGAGGCCTATGAAAATTCTCGGGAAGGACTTCGTCATACCATAAACATAACTTACATCAATCGACTCTCGCCTAAGGACTTGTTCCTCCCCTTGGGGGTTGGACTTCTAGGGCATGGGCGCTTCTGGAGGCATCGCACCTCCCTCCCCAACATTATGTTGTCCATCTTTGCAGCGTCCTCTAATTTGTGAATACCGCAAGGACAGGTTAAAATTTTAATTAGTGCTAAGTAATATTCAAGGGTTTAATTCAGTGGAAGGAATGACTATCCATAGTTGCAGGGTTGAACCCACTCTCATACCATATGTAACGACCTTGATGTTATGACAACAAGCGATGTACAACAGGTCACAATATTATTTCTTTTAATTTTCCTTTTTTTTTAGCGTTGCATTAGGAAATCAAAACATCAATCTAACAAGGTGCACGAGAATCATTTTCATAACACATCATATACCACCTTACATCATAGGCGCAATGACAATATCTACTTAACTTTAAGGCACGTGATTAAATCAATCATCGAATTCACCACATACAACATCATTTTCAAGGTACGCTCATGATCTAAATTCCAGACTAACAATTTCACTTATCGATCAATGCACGCAAGAATCCAATCATGGAAATCATACAACAACATTTCGATGAGTGCATTAGTAACTAAGGCGTAAACAATTATGTGTCAACTTAGTCCATAGCGCAAGAAACCTAACGCCTACTCCTCAGCATAATCCAAGGCACAAGATAAAAAAATTGTAATCCATTATACATGACATAAATCCATAAGCACACATGTTTCCTCGCATGTTTAAAAATTGTCTTTCCTCTCTCTCTCTATATATAATAATCTATTTTTAAGGTCACGGGTTAGTATGATGGTTTACTCGTTAATAACCTTCTCCACAATATGATCATACTATTATCATGAAACAATGTTAGATTTTAGGGTATGTATGATTAACTTTATGTTATGGATTAGTTGAGCTACATCAGTAAGTCCTAAAGTCACAATGTAATGCCAATCAAAACTTGAGTGATTCCTACACTACCTCTAACATATTTATGAACCTCTCTACTTTATGAAGTTTTCCATGTTCTACATGAATATTTTTGTGGATACATATATTGTGAATGAAACACTAATATTTTTATTGGTAAATGTTTATTTATAAAAAATTATTGGTATAGGGATATGACATACCAATATTGAAGTCCTTGTGCAATAATAAACCCTATGTTTTTAAATTAATAAAATTAGAACAAAATTGTGAAATCTCAATGAAAAGAGTTAAACATTAAGCAAACATGGATTTATTTTCAAGTTAAAACCTTTGGACCACTACGCATTAGGGATCTTAATAATGGAATTGTAACCAAAACCATACATTCCATTCCAAGGTATGTTAGATGCATTTATGAATAATTGTCAATGCAAACTAGGTACAAAATAGTCTTGGGTATAATAAATAATTCACATCCTTTTTTTTAAACTACTTTCAATGCAAAATTTAACATGCATACTGTAACCAAAGGCGCAGAATCTGATGTGGTTGTCCTGCACTCTCTCTCTATCCAAATCCCACTTGCTAACCACCGAGACCTCACTGGTACCTCCCAGCCAATGCTAGGGGTACTCTTATTCCCCCTGAGGCCCCCAAGCCGCAGAGGGGTCATGCACAAAAACTAGGAAAAACTATCTCCCAGCTTGCCTCACAAGGTCGAGCTACCACTCTTTATCTGAGCTAGGTATCCCAACTCCCACAAGAAAAAGAGTAATATCCAACAGCATAACCTTACGCATACCATATGTACCCCATTCCCCTCTTATGTCATTTCTTTTATAGATTTTTCTTAGTTACTCATTTCCAAACGCACATTAAATTCTTTTTATTAATTTATTATTAGGAAAATTCTCCCCCATACACTTTTCCCCCAATACCTTAGTTGCACAAGAGATTATTTAATTAATTAATTTAAAATTCCAATTTCCCTCACCCACCTAGAAGCGTTCATAAAAATGCTCATCGATGTCCCTTTATTCCCTTATATTCCCTTTAATGATTGAATCCTTTCTGAAAGCTTAGTTTATTTTGAAATTAGAAAGTTCTTTAGACTAGATTCCCTTCTATGTTCCACATTCCTTTTGTATTTAAGTTTCCCCTTATTCGTCTAAGTCCTAAATTAGCAGGTTTTGTATTTAGCCAAAATTTAATCTTTTAAATAATTTAATCCTCCATTAATTTTTTTATTTATTTAATTTTCACCCCCATTCTCTTCATCCCCCCCTTTATCACTTGCTTAAGTAATTTTAGTTCTCAATACCTACTTAGGCCTAGGCTTTAAAGTTTTTAGGTTCAGCAAAAATTGTTTCTAAGGGAAATTTATAATTATTATTTTTTACTCATACAACATTCATTTTAAGGCTAACCAAGTCCTAAGTGAACATAGTTTTCTAGGTACTAAGGTTCAATAACTCACGAGTGTTAAAAATCGTGACATGCATGTTAAGACGCACTATGTGCTCCAAGGGTGCCACTCGCCTACATTCATGTTTCATCTATGCGATGTGCCCTTCAAGACACACTACGTGCTCCAAGGGTGTCGCTTTCCTTTTGACTAATTTTGGTAGACATCAAGCCCTTGGAGTCAATACTTCATTAGGTCATCTTGTGGGAGACTAAGGGCCTCTAAGGAATAAGGACCCTACCTTATTGCGGGCTCCTTAGAATCTTCGTGAGCGACTGTCTCAGCCTGCCCTCATGGCATCGTGGATCTCTCAAGCTAGGTAATTATTAACCTAAAGTTCGAGCCACGACATAAGCACTAGTAGGTTGTGACAGGGATGCTACCACAACTCTCCCTCAATATCTTTGGTTGTCGTGCATGACCACTTTACTCCAAATGTGAGTCTGATTAGCAAGCTATCATCAACCTGCGTCCATCAAAAAACATGTCAGCGAACCATAAACAACATCATATTATATCATTCATATGTCACATATGAAATAACATAAATACACAATCCATAAACAGTCCACTCCCTGACTCGATCCAAAGTCGAAGGAGGTCCATCGATGCCATCGCCATCCTCATTCTATCAAGAGTCTTGCACACGCAAGAGAAACCAGTCAATAGCACCAATCTATACATAATAACATAACATAACATCATAAATCACAGTCTCATCATCACAATCCATAATCGAAGCAATCACTCATATAATGAATCAGATCACTTGCACACAAGTGTCCTCAAAGAATAAGTCACATCAGAAGTGCGCACAAGAGCGAGATGTTACATCCTTCCAAAGTCTACCCTTTGTCAAGTTGATTTCCTCCCTCACTAGTATAGGATCATCATCAATGGAAGATAACAAAAATGCATAATGGAAATTAGGTGCCCTATACCTTTCACTTTTTTCTCTTACTCAAATATACCTCCTTACAATGAGAGTTTGAAGTTCCACCTCTTCATCTAATTTAGTCGACTATTCTAATTCATGTTCTTCATTCCTCATCTCAAACATTAGTTTCTCTATTTCTTTCTCAATTTCATCCCCTTTGGTCCTAGAAGCACCCTCGAATTCCCTAAATATCACATCTTGACTATAATTTGTTTTCCTTATCATTGTATCGCACAACTTATATCCTTTCATTCCATCCTTGTAACAAATGAAAATAGACTTTACCTCCTTATTTTCCAACTTTACTTCCTTATTTTCCATCTTGTTCCTCCTTTCCTTGGGAACATGAACAAATGCATCACATCCAAACACTCTTAGATCTAACAAAGAAGTTTTATTAGAAAATCATACCTCATATCGAGTCAAGTCGACTAGTGTTGATGAAGGATATCTATTTAGAAAAAAGTGCACAATGTCAACTGCCTCTACCCAAAATTCTTGTACTAGTCCAGAACCATTTAGAAAGTTCCTTGAATTTTCCATCAATGACTTGTTCATCCTTTTAGAAATATCATTATGTCAAGGGGTATATGGAGTCGTATATTTTTTACTATGACACATTTCTTGCAAAAAATCTCAAATGCCTTACGACAATCTTCACCTGCATTGTCAATTCTCAACATGGTATTGATATTCTTATCTGTATAGTTTTCCACAAGATATTTAAACTCTTTGAACTTACCAAAAAACTCAAATTTATTCCTTAGGAAATAAATCCATGCATTCTTGGAGAAATCATCTATGAAAGAGACATAATACATATATCCTCCTAGTGATTGAACCAATACAAGCCCAAACAAATAACTATGTATTATTCCAAAATCTGTTTTTCCTTTGTAGGACCAAATGGGAATCTCATATGATTATGTTTCCCATATATACAATGTTCATAGAAATTGAATTCCAAATCTCAATTAGGGAAACCTTCGACCATATATTTATTGTGCATATATTGAAGTCCATTTTTCCCAATTTATCCCATCCTCTGGCGCCATAACATGGTCATGTCAACTAGCCGAGGAACACTTGAGTTGGTCATACTCAAGTCGACATCAAGAACAATTGTAAAGTTCCATATTGTCAATCCAACAATCCCCAACAACTTGTATAGGGTTCTAGTCTGAAATCCTCTCATGAGGACCATTTCTCCCCTAACAATATTGCATGAATCATTCTCAAATATAATGTGCACACCTTCATTACCCATTGTGCTAATAGATATAATATTTCTTTCCAAACTATTATATATTGCACACTTGGAAGGTTTTTTGTTCTCCCATCCTTTAGCTTCAATTTTAATCTACCTCATACAACAATATTACTCATTGTGCCATCCCCAAAGAAAAAATTTCCTCCTTCATACTTCTCTTATTCACATAATGATTCCCTCTGATGTGTCATATCAAAATATGCACCTGATTCAATCAACCAAACATCGTTATCTGACTATGTTCTATTCAATGTTGAATACATGTCCCCTCCTTCTGGAGAAGTATTTCTTTCAGTTGAGTGATTCTCGTGAAATCCTTGACTTTTCTTCGTCACTTTCACCTTTTAGTACCTTTTGTAATGCCCAATTTTACCACAATTTTCACATCTTCTCATCGACTAAACTAGTGATTTAGATATACCCCTCAAGTTAGACTTTCTACTAGAGAATTTACCTCTTCCTCTATCGATCGATCAATCTCTCACCACCAAAGCATCCTTAGTTGATCCTTCCATGTTTTTTCTCCTCATTTCCTCTCACAATAGATATGAAACCATATCTTCAAGCATTGATGTGGTCAAATTACTCTTAATATACACAAGTAGGATATCCCTTGAATTTGGAAAATAACACAATGGATTGAAGATATGGTTTCATGACTTATCAAAGTAGTGAATGGATTTATGTGATTTTTTATTGAGATGCCATTATTCATCCTCAAAACATACAATTTATTCTAAAGAATCAACTCATTTACCAATGATTTTGATTGGTATAAGTTCCCCAACTTATCCCATGGTTTCTCTATAATGTATTCACCTAACACGTTCAATAGTATTGAATCTGCAAGAGAAAGTTGAATCATACTCCTTGTATTTATATCATGTTTTTCCCATTTTCCCTTTGACATGCTCATCGAAATTGTTCTGGGAGCCACAATAATCCATTATTATCGATCTACATGGAGATATTCTGCTTTAAGATTCCACAACTCCAGATTATATCCATTGAATTTGTTAATATCAATCATAGAACTACTTGCCATTATTTCAAGTGCAAATCACCACCTTGCAACTTGCACTAGAACTAGTTTTATCACAGATCCAAGAACAAGGTGAAACCATAGTGGAAAAGGAATCCCCTTTAAGCCAATATCTTCTCTTATTCATATCTACTCAAATCCAATATATGATCAAACTTTCTCTAATACCAAATGTAAAAGTGGTAAAAAAATGAGATATGATACCATATGTAAAGAGATATAAATGAAACAAGAGATAGAAGACAAAAAGTAAACAATGGAAATCACTCATAGTACACATATATTTACCCTAGAAACCCTTAATCGAGAAAGCAAGAAATGCTTGAGTGACTTCTACTCCTTCATTGTCTTATTGATTCACTGAGTAAAGAGTTACATGATTAACCTTGGTCCACACCTAAGACGAAATTAATCATCTTACTCCCTTACTTTTCAGAAGAACAACTCTATATCCATTTGGATTACATATTCATGACCATTACTATTATGAGGAAAATATCTCCATGGCTAGGGGAAAACCACAACAGACTTAACGATACCCATAAATCAACTCTAATATTAGGTCTTCTATATATATTAAATTCTAACAAGAGAAGGCTAGAATACTACATCGTTCGGACGTCCTAAGAAGACCATTGTTGAGCATGTGATCCAAAGCTTTATACCTGTAACTTGTCCTCAACAACCAAGATACGCAAGCATGTAGTAATGATATATAATGTTAGCATATAAATTATCATAATCCATTAACATACATAACAAATACACCCATGGAAATAAATACAAATATTTGCAAGATACCAATTGGATGAGAAAAGAGTATTTCTATTAATGTAATCAACATAAGTACATAGTTGACAAACTTATTCAATGAAACATATCAGAACCGAAAAACTAAGCCCCTCAAGTTAGGTCTCCACCACTTCAATCCTCCATAAAGGCAAGCTCACAAATAGGAGTCAATGGAGTTCTCCATCACAATATAGGAAGATCTTGGGGGATGAACACAAGAAGTTCAGACTTTCAAGGACAAAGGGATGTAGACTCAATTTGAGGAGAAATTTATCCAAAGTGTCTTTGTTCTCAACGACGAATTGTTCTCAAGGCTTTGATATGGCTCAATTTATAGGCTCAAAATGGAATTGAAGGGTCAATTCAGAGTGTTTCCAGTATACGGAAGGTCAAGGATCATGGATCATGTGACATGGCATGGAAACCCAACATATTTTTAATTTTTGAGAACCAAACCCGATGTACGCGGGTTGTAATGGAGAAACCTATGTATACATGAGTTGTCTAACTATAGGTCACATATATCGAAAAAAATGTGTATTTTTAGTTGTGGAGTGAACAAAAAGGTAAATGAAGTCTACAAAGGGAAATGGAAGGCCATAAAATAAAGATGCATGGAATGTGGAAAAATATGCTATAACAAATTCCCCCTATTTTGTGAGGTCGGAGGAGTACCTGTGATGATCTAAATACATTATAATTCCAAGAAGTGGAGTAATGAAGAATCAATTGGAGGTACTAGTTATTCATGAGAATATTACAATTCATATTGACTCTGTAAACATGGCTTCCAATTTGAATTACACTACAGATCCTTTTGGATATATATCAAATAGTTTTTCATGGCCATGAATAGGAAATACAAAGTGGACATGTGCCATAGGCTCTCATGGTCATGAACAAGACACAGTGTAGTCCAGTCTCAAAATCAACCAAAGATATATGTATACAATAGAGTACACTCTAATATTCCATGATCATTGAAGTCATATAGGTACTGGTTCGATGAAAGACAATAACATATATGGGGTGTTTCTACTCTAAACTAGAGGTATTCTACACTATCCCTCGAAGGTGCAAGTCTACATTATGTGAATAGAGGAGTTGAATTCGAACACAATGAGACTTCATATGATTACCAGTCATTAATATATATCGTTATGAAATGTGAGACAACCCACCGACAATGAATGTAGGTGTCAAGGAACCAAGTACATTCATCAAGTGTGAATAAGGTTCTTTAGGTCGAACACTTGAAGAATCCATCGATCATGAGAAATTGATGTATTACCAATTGTCGATGCAGGGAGAAACTTCCATTGATGAGTACAAGCCTCTAGGTAATCATAGGACTATAGGTATAGATTCTATAATAGATGAGCTAAAGTCAATGGAAGGAAACCCATTGAAGGGAGAGAATTAAGGCATCTCTCATAATCCAGTGTGAGGTACAAAGAAATATCATGATAATTAGGAGCAGGGATGATTTTAAGGATGGAAATTTATTTTAAAATGTCGAAACCTTGGCGAATCTTACTAATCCTTCATATGCCAACTATAAATGATTGGCGATATTTTTGTAAAAATATTCAAATTTCTAAGGATTTTATATAGCTTTTATAAAATTTTGACGATTTTAAGGAAAAATAATTTTATCCTATAGAATTTGGGCGAATAATTTTTAAAATAACGAATCTCGTTTTTGGAAAAACCATGGAAAATTAGCCCATGAGCGAAATTTAGCCCCTAAAATCATCCCTAAAATTTTAGGAGGAGCTTGGTCGAATAGGATGTTCATGAACCAACGACCATGTGTGTCTCTTGCATGTACCATATGCAAATAGTACAAGAAAGAGACCCTCTTAATAACATCTAATGAGGAATTTGTTTGATGAAGGAGAGGAAACCACAAATAGGGATAATGGAATCCAAGACACAACATGAATCCCAATGTGTGAATAGATTTATTTCCATTGAACACAAGGGAAACCCTCCATTCAGCGACCAATGAGGGGATGTCATATGATGGGTTCAAGGTTGCCTGGAAATGATGGAAGTAGGCCTAGGGTGCAAGGTAAGACACCAACTTCGTCTGATTTTGAGATACATATGATGGCCAACATGGAAAGTAAAGAGCTTTCAGAATTATACTTCCTTTGAATAAGAGCATGAGACAAATGGAACTCATGAAGCATAGACTTAACACTGATCATTGAAAAAGGTTTGCGACAAAGGAGGAATCAACAAAATATCCATAGGGACTGGGAGAATAACCAATCAGAGGAGTAGACTCTAAGTAATGAGTTTATATTAATCAGGTTATGCTAAACCTAAACCATGGTTGAAATGGACTCAATAGTTTGTGCTCTTTTCAAAGGAGACACGACTGTTTCCGGTATGAGATAATATTATTTTCTCGACCGTATTTTTTTGTTTTTTTCATAGTCAAAGAAATTTTATGATACAAGAGAGAAAACAAGTGACATGAGTAAGAAACTAGTTCCAAGAAGTGGAACATACCTATGCTCAATGCAAGGGAATGCATGTTGGGAAGGGACACTTAGGGGGATGTTTCCTCTACGGGTAAAGGGTTTCAATATGCAAAGGATATATGGAAGGCACTTCCTGGCTAGTGATGAGATTTGCTGAGGCAAGAGGCTTATAATGAGAAAGTGGGAGTCAGCAATAGGCTCAACAATGTAAGTAGGATAATGGGATGTAATTACAAATTAACTCATCAAGTGTCCTTTTTCGTAGATGTTAGTCCCTTAGGCCTGAAAAGGTATAAAAGAATACCTAGGAGAAATCTTCTGGACAATGGTCACAAGAGTATTCATTTTTCATAAGTAGTTTACTTGATCCAGAAAATCGTTAAAATTATACAAAATAGATGTCCTTTCAAAACCATTGAAAGAGTGTGAAAGAGACAAGTTCACTCGACAATATTTTCATTTTTTGGGAGTCATAAAAGAGCTTAACCAAGACTCTAGGGGAGTCCCATAGGTAATGGAAAAATGATATTGAGTAATAAAATGGGGTTCAAACGTAAATTCATATTGGGACTATATGAAACTTTCGGTCCTATGAAGTAATGTTTGCATGGGTACCAAATTGCAAAAGTGCTCTAACTAGGGTACCCATGTTTGGTAAGTCTCTACCACTTAATAAGGACACTTCTAGTAGAAGTAAGAAGATTTTTTGTTGCTAAGAAATGGGTTCATACCTAGGTAATATGAATCACGATCATAGGACGTTGTAGAAATTCAAAGGGGGGTGAGAACCTATCGTATATGCATGTGATAGAATATACATGTCAAAGACACAAACGAGCGACACGACACTAGAAATCCGTGAAAAAACCATAGACAAAACCACTTCAAACCAGGTATTTCACTACACTATTAGTCCATAAGGACAAAAATAAACCAAATATGGTAAAACTATATAAAGTGGGTAAAAATTTTCTATTAATAGTAAAAATAAGAATCTTTTACCATACCATTTGAGTTTTTCACACACATAGTTCTTTTGAGGCCATTTTACCCATGATATTCAAGTGACGATTTCGGGAGATACGTTCAAAGGAATCAGAAACCATTTGGACCAAGTAAGTGCCTATCCCATTATCTTCCATTTCAATGGTTTAAGTTTCAATTTTAGTGCCAAATGTTTTAGTATTAGAGGTCATAAATGAGAAATTAGCGTGTACGCAGATTACAGTTCGTTACGTCGTGTACACAACCTCATGTACACAGGAAAAGAGAATCATTCCCGCATATTTGAAGCCCTATATGCGACTATCATAAGCGTAATCCGCATATGAGTCCGCAAACAATTTTTTTAAGAGGATTAATTCAAAATTGGTCTTTTGTTTGCAGGATGGTGATTGAATGGAGGGAAAGGGAGCATGAGGAATTTGATGTAGTATTGGAAAGAGATGTAAAGGCCCATCAAGATTTGAAAATATGTGGGTTGTATAATTTTTGGGCCAGAAAAGGAATGAAGGATCAAGTTAGGTTGCTCTATTTATTGATAAACTACTCGGATCCAGAGATTAAGGCCTTCAATCTCGATGGGAAACTATTGAGCATTGAAGTGAATGATATATACTTCATTATGTGATTGTCTCACCGAGGAGATATGGTGAATATCAAGGCCCAAGGGGATGGAGGCTGGAGAAATATGGAGGAGTACATCACCACCTACAATGTTGTAGGAAAAGATAATGTAGGGATCCAAATCCCTATCAGGGTGATTGAGAACATGAGTTTAAATATAGTCGTGTAAGTGCTCACATGGATATCAGGGTTTTCCTCATTGCACCAAGCGTCGAGGCCAATCATGTTTTACGCAGTGGAGTGTTTGAGACCAACAATTTATGATTGGTGCACCTCACTACTGTCCAACATGAATATCCATTTGGCGAATTGCAAACTCAGGAGAATCAGGAACTTTGAGTTCACATCCATACTTTGTAGTTTTTTCTTTGAAAGGGTTCCAAGTCTGAGACCTAGAGTAGATATTACTACACATGGACGATGTGATCCATCCATGGTATGGTGGACCAATGTGATGAGGTGGATAAGAGGTGGTAGGGTGCCAACCCCCTATAATGGTGAGTTATTTAACTGGTGACACAGAAAATTCATATCCATTGACGACTACCCCTATGGATGGATTGACTACCGAGGGGACAACGACATGCTATTGCCACCAGGATCCACCTTTTGAGAGATCGGTAAGAATTTGTTTTATATATTTTGTTTTTTTGTTTTTTACAATTTGATAAAGGTAAAACAAAAAACGCAAATATTTTTGTATGGTATCATGTATTAAGAGTTATTTTCTTATGCATACGTAGGTCCACGATGACCAGAGGGACTCCCACAATATTGGAACATGGATCGATCAAATGAGCTAGTAGGAAGGGATGCAGAGAGAGTACTCTAGAATGTGCAGATAAATTTGTCTTGTTTGATCCACAAGTGTCATATGGTCTAGGTATAGGGTCTACCAGAGGCAATGCAGAGTCAGGTGGTGGGTGTACCCCGTTTGTGGGTGATACTCTTCTAGTGTCTTGCAAATGTTGTATTTTGTTTTCATGATTGGCATCTGAAACCACAGGATTATATGCCATTCTTATGCGATGTACTGACCGTATATGTATTTTGAGGGCATGAGCCCAATTTTTTACTATGAAACCATATTTTTTTGGAATTTAAAGGATGAAATATAAAAAACATTTGGTCTTCTTCTTTAATTGTATATTTTACAATGGATGAATGTATGAATGTGTTTTATTTACATGGTTCTGTGAAAAAATCCAATCCAAAATGTAATTAGCATATGCATCGAATACTTGATTAGAAATTCTAGGGATGTGATTAAGTAAGAAAATCAAAATGTCGTTTCAAAATTCGTACCCATAGGAATAATCCAAGTAAAGTAGGAACTCGCACACGGTAATTTCCATTCAACTGGCATACAACTAATTGGGAATCCAAGTGAAATTCTAAAGATCGAACACCATTTGAAATGGTGTCATGTAATATCTCTCTAAGGGCACTATACTCAACCACATTATTCATAGATGGCTCCAAAAAATATTCCACTTGAAGACACCATTTGTTCCTGAGGTGAATATATAAGCCAAGAGGGAGAACCCAAGTTCCACATATGATGATTGGCACCATCCATGAATCCTAAGTATACCAAATATTCCATTGACATCTTCCAACCAAGGGAAAACTAAATAACCAATTCGATGATGCAAAAGAGAAAAGAAAAAATAAGTATATACACTAAGATACACTAATATATAAAGGTTGTGCCTAAGTTTGAGGGCTCAAGTGTAATAAATTTTAAGGTAGAGCCCATTTATGGGCTCGTCCAACACATTCCCCTCATAATATTCTAATCTGTAGGTTCCTTTCTCTATGACACGTTGGACGTTATAAGGACCGTGCCACATGGGGTTGAAATTTCCTACCCTTAGTGGTTCCTTGGCTTGGTAATAGAGGAGAACCAAGTCACCCTCAATTTACTACCAAGGATAAACAAACATATAATATTGGACCTTAAGACATTCTTTATTCACTTCGATAGCTATAGAGGTGTCTCGACGATACTCATCAAGGTGCTCTAGGTGTACAAGGAGTTCTTTGAGATCGGTCGTGTCAGGTAGGAGCTCGATGGCCAATTGAAGGGAAGGTATTTCACATTTAATAGGAAGAATCGACTCCATGGTGTGCACTAATTGAAACGGTGAGAAACCGGTGGAAGTATTTATTGTAGTTTGGTATGCCCAAAATTTAGAGTAAAGCATCACATTCTAGTTAGATTTACTATGATAGATAATTTTTTGCAAAATAGTCTTTAGAGATTTATTCATAGCCTCTACTTGTCCATTTTCCTAGGGATAATAAGGGGAAGAATCACTGAGTGTAAACCCCAGTTTTGATGCCAACTCTGTCATCACCTCATTCTGGAAGTGAATTCCATGATCAATGAAAATATATTTTGGGATGTCAAACTAGGATATAATCTAATTTAATACGAAAAATGTTGTAGTCTTACCATTGAATTTAATGGTAGGCATGGCCTTAGCCCATTTAGTAAAATAATCTACGATGACGATAATATGATGGTGCCCCCCAGCTAAGTCTGGATTGCAGTCCATGAAATCTAACCTCACTTAGTCAAGGGACTGATGGGGACAACTAGGTGAAGAGGGGCTAGGTGTGAGCACATTTTCCGAGGGAAAACTTGGCAAGGATGAAACTTCTTGACCACTTTGATGCAATCTTTAAAAATTGACGACAAAAATTAATCGGCTCGCAATAAATTTTGGGTTGTCGCAAGCCCTGATAAATTTCCACCACATGCCCTACTGTGAGATTCATGGAGAATAACCTGAACTTCCTCGTGAGTCAAAAAATGATGAAAAATATTATCCACCCCTCGACAATAAAAAGTGTTGCTGATAATAATGTAGTTCTTTTTTTGATGACGTATGTGACATCGAGTGTCTCTCCACAGATGTTGGGGGAGATTCAAGGTTTGAAGGTAGATTAAAATATCTCCATACTAGGGGTCCGAAGATGAGTTAAGGAATATATGTTCATGAATCATCATTAAAAATATCCTCATCGATTCTACGGAAATCTTACATCATTTCGGAAAAAAAGTAGCGATTTCTTTGATTTCACAGAAGTAAAATCAAGATCAAATTCTTGAAAAATAACAATCCACTTATTGTATTTTCCCCATATGATATGCATGGTAAGGACATATTGAAATGGATTGATATATTCAACCACGGTAGTCTTGCAGAGTAATATATAGTATCATAATCTCTTAACACTATGTACAACGACCAAAGCTAGCTTCTCTACATTAGAGTATTTGAGTTCAAGATAGACTAGTTTTTGACTAAGGTAGTAGATAACATGATCACGGAGCTCGTCATCCTCCTGAAAAAGAAACATACCAACTATCCCTTCAGACTTGGCGATATAAAGAAAAAAGTAGCTATTGTAGTTTAGGGGATTCAACAGAGGCGTCGATACCAAGGATTTCTTAAGAGCATTGAAGGACTCTTGGGCTTCCTCATCCCATACGAACAAAGTGTCCTTCTTCAAAATACACATGAAACCTTTAGTTATATTGGCATAGATGGCTATGAAACAACGTAGGAAATTAGTCTTCTTCGCTAAACTATGAACTTGTCAAATGTTGCACGAGGGAGGAAACCAAAGTATTTCCTCAACCTTCAAAGGATCCACCATGATTCCATGCTCAGAAAATATTAATCCTAAAAGATGACCAGACCTAACGCAAAATATGCAGTTGTGAGGGTTCAACTGAATCTGATAATAACAACATCTCTCAAATACTACTCAAAAGTGAGTAGAGTGATCTACCCTCTTGCAAAAGTGAGCAGTGAGATCATCTAGGTAAGCTTCGACAATATTCTTATGATCATGAAACAAAAAGGTCATGACACGTTGAAAGGTTGATCTGTATTTTTTAATACCAAAAGGCAATTTATTGTATGGAAAGGTACCCAAAGGACAAATAAACATTGTCTTTTGTTGATCCTTAGGTTTGATCTCAATTTGATTATAACTTGAAAATCCATCCATAAATGAAAATACTTCGCTTCCCACATGCTCGGCAATAATCTGGTCAATAAAAGAAGTGGATAAGTCATCTTTAAGATATTCTTTGTTCAGTTCCCTAAAATCCATACATACATGGAGAGTTCCTTGCTTTTTATATATGGGAATGGGGTTGGACATCGATCCAGTCAATGGAACTGGGTAGATGAAACCAACATTGAGTATCTTCTCCACCTCTCCCTTAATAGGGGGGGGCCTCTTACGATTAACAAATCTAAGACGTTGTCAAATAGGTTTAGCATTCGAATAATTTTTAATTTCATGCTCGACAATGCTGGGGTCAATCCATGATATATCTTCATACGACCAATAAAATATATCTCAGAATTAATTGAAGAGATCGATGTAGATCTGAATTTCCTTAGGCAAACAATCCACACTGATATATACATTTTCAATTTTACTAGACGTTCCAGAGATGTCAATCACAATGATAGGATAAATGTTCACCATTTTTCCTTCGACATAAATACCATGCATATATAATAGAACCATGACGTGACCGACCATCTCACCTAGGGTGGACCTAAACTCATCCTATTCAATCCTAACAAGCTCCGGGAGAAAATAGGACCGATGATGCATATCGTCCCAAGGCCTATCAGGACCAAACATGGCCTCTAAGATGGATTCATCCGAAGGTAAAGTATCTTCAAGGAAATCATGCAAACAATATTACTGAACGACCCATACATGCTCTAATATCGGATCCACCTCGTCCATCTGCAAGGAGGAAGGATCTGGGTCAATAATAGCTTCTTGAATACCCTGATACGTAACTTATACTGTATAAAATGACATCTCCATCCCAATGTGTGAATGAACTTTGTACGAAATAGTCGGGGAAGGTAGGGTCCAAGGGTCGTTGAAATACGAAGTACAAAAAGGAATGAACCTCATCGAATATGAAGACTCACCAGAGATAACATTAATATACGAAATTGGTGCCGCAAAATAAAAGGTAACCATTAAGGAGGAATACATTCTGACACCAACATTCTCAGTTGCCTACTGAGAATTATCAATAACAGGGATCGTAGGCCCCACCAATGCAGTATGACCAGGATGCACAAAGGAGAATTGGTCAATCATAACAATCTTTCCTTTGTGAGGAAAGCATAGAACGCTTAAAACCAATGACACACTGGTTGTCATAGCATAAGTCCAATTACGCCCTAGAAAAATACTTTAGTCGAGAGGTACATCGACCACCTCAACCTTGACCTCAACAGTATTTCCACCTAACTAGATTGGAAAAGTGGGAAGAATATCATGGGGTATAAAAGAACACCCATTGAATGCATTCAACATGGTCATGGATTGAGATAGGGGAAGAGAGCCAATGTATTTCCAACATGCTAGAGACATCACAGATGTTGAAGAACCTTCATCAATTACAATATATTTTATGGTAACATTCGTGTACTCCAAATGGATTTGAAAGGCCATGTGGTAAGGTAAGTGACTCTTAACATCCATGACATCAAACTTGATAACCTTTGATCCACACGAGTTTATATCTCCTAACACAGATAGTAAGGTGTTCCTCTATGAAGGACATGTCTGGAGCACCTCCAAAGTTGTCATAGCGCATAGGGTTTTACCCAAATCCTCAAAAATTGAGTAATTTTGGGTGGCTCTGGCATTATGATTGTGGTCAAAGAACTTAAGGACTCCTTTCAGAATATGAGGCATAGGTTTTGACTTATCAATCTACAAAGACATTTCTAGGGGAGGAGGAGGCTCGCGACCTAAAACAGTCTATGAAGAATCTTAATCGAGAGATCAAGTAGCTACATCAATCTAACAATTAACCATATTGATGCATATATGGCCACCATCATGTGACGAAGGGTTTTGACTCTCGCTTGACGCATTTCAGGTGTCAAAGGTCTCTAAGGCCATATTTTGGTTATGTGGAAATAGGTTAGTCAACATAGCAGGCTATTGCGCAATGAGCCTGATGGATTCCTCAATTTTGGGGCACACGTGGGTAAGGTGATGACATATTTACAAAGTTTAGAGGGAAACTTTACCTTCGTCTTTTCTTTCTTTCCCTTACCGAAATTATTATTCGATTTATCATTATTATTTTCTTCCTTGGCTTTACTATTATTATTCT
>ML781311.1:65254-99796 GCA_009831015.1 Picea engelmannii | reverse complement strand
GGTTGCTAGTTACCATTTGGGTTTGACGACAATTATGCATAATTCACATCTGTTGACAGGGTGGTGGAGGACAAAGTCATGGCCTGTCCTGCTGTAGACCCTTTAAGACACAAATATTTCAATTGGTTCATCACTTGGTCTATAGTCTTAGCATTTGGGAATCCTATGACGTCGTTTCCATGAGGCCCAAGATTTTGTCTAGGATCGTAATTTGGCCACAGTGTGTCAGGGAGAATTTCGTAAAGAATTCTAGATTGATCATATATAAGGTCCAATTGCTTGGATTTGAAGATGGCTTATTCCTCAGTTGTCACTCAGGATGTAGAAACATCCTTCAAAATGTAAGGCAATAAATACTTGAGGAACCATTCCAACAAAAACTATGGAGGAATGTAGACTTTAATCAACCTATTATTTCTATACCACTCTTAAATATGATCAAAGATATGGGTGGCTTTATCTTGGCTAAGATTTGACAATAGTTCTAGGCCGACATCGTAACGAACTAGTAATTGGAAGTGATTGAGAAAAACCAAGACCATATGATTGAATGTTACGTAGGTTCATGTTGTCTTCTACTTTGTCCTTGATACAATTCTTTGGTTGACTCAGGTTCAGGTCCTTCTTTGGTTTCCAAAAAAACCCTCCTTAAAACTATCGACCCTCCTAGTTAAACAGAAGGAAACACAACGCACAGTATGCACTACGTAGTCTCACCCGAGATAGTTCTATGGGTGGCCACACCACTCATGTTCTTACATCCTGGGAATGAGTGGGGATCTGTTATTGAACCTCTTTGTTATATTTATTCATTTACTAGCTCATACATCTAGATTTATTATACTGGCATTGTTACTCATGCATTTAAAATATCAGATCTAACTAATTCATTCATTCATTTATCTAAGATCTAATCATCAACACCAAAGAATATACATAACATTTAGTCACATAACACACGGTCTACCGTGGTTCACCCCTCCTTGGCTACATCAACAAAGATTTGGCTATTCTTCTCTTACCCGTAGGGCTTACCCATTCAGATTACTCAACTAGTTCTATGATTCTAGCCTCCAACATTCTATCAATTTCTTCTTTTACTTTCTTCTTATATATTGGGTTCAGTATATATGGTCATTGTATGACTAATCTAGCCTCATATTTGAGAGGCATATTCATCTCTCCTAGATCTCCTTCTATGCTTTTCATCTATGTAAAGGTTGTTTGGAACATGTCACTTTACTTATGCAATAACTCTGTTATTCTTTCTACTATTTTCTCATCCTAGTGGTCTGCAATGCTGGCCATTTTGGGATTCTCAGTTGTCCCAATGTTGACTCTCTTCACCTTGATTGGCGCAACAAAAAATTTGGATTCCAGAGGTGGACCTTCCACCCCTCTTTCACCTTCAACTTTTGTAATTTGAATGTTGTGTGGGTCATATTCATCTGGTTCTTCTTCCTGCACATGGTAGCATGACAATAGTTTTTTCACTTTCTATCTGTTTTGTTGTTGATACTCTGTTATAAGCTCAACCTCTCATTGTTGAATGAATATTACTCGTATGATCTATTTGAGTGTTGAATCTATGTAGGGGTTATCATGTTCAAATGAGAAAGTGACTATAAAATTATGTTGTAGCACTGTCCATTCTACAGTGCCTCTGCACAATTCCTACATACCAGTTTGTTGGAATCCCTTCCAATATGTGAATAAAGTGATGAGACCATTATTCTGGTGATTTCATTCTCTATAGTGTTCTTCACTTATCCAATTGTTTTGTTAGTTTCCCATATCCATCATATCTCCGCAGTTGGTTGCTTCCTTGTTCTATTCCAAATCTGATGCACAGTAATTGTTTACATTGGTACCGGTCCTTAACTATATCTTTTGTGAACCCCACGATATTGCATGTGTTTCCTTGAGTTTTATATCTAGGGCTAACAACCTATGATTTTCTAACACTTCATTTTTGTATCTTGTTAGGAATTATTCCAAGTCATTCACCCCATGAAAGTTAGGAGATTCTCTTATCTCTGTACCTACCCATATTACTGCGTAGTCTATTCTTGCACACCTTCTTATGGAGACTTCAAGTAATCTCTGCTGAAAATTATCCAACCCTATATCTGAGCCTGACGAGAATGACATGATAATTCTCCAACTTATTGCCCCATATGCAGTTGGATTCACATAATTTTATTCTCGTGTGGTGTTTTTGTATAGCTGGTTAATTTCCTCCAGGTCTAAACAAGTGGGTTCTACGAACCTTTCTCCTTCTGATGGATCTAATGGCGCAATGAATTTGTACTCTCTTGACTCGAATGCCATATTCCTCGTCTTTTGATTCATTATATCTTGATGATCAAACTTCTGATCCAAGTCGATCAATTCTGGATAATGTGTTGTTCCATCCACTATTTCTATTACTTCAAAATCAAATTTAGTGCACACTACATCGAGATCTACTGTCACACCCTTTAGCCTCCCAATTGGCAGAACCCTATGTTGATTTGCTAGTTTCAGTTGAACAGGTGAATATCCTAAGGTGGGCTCTCCCATACATTTCCATGTCTTCTTGGGTAGTACATTCACTTCATAACCTAAATCTAGTATGATATCCCCCATGTTTAAATATCTAATGTTGGAATTCAGTCTTAATTATTTTCTTGTCCTTCTCCTCGAATGTAGATAATTAACTGTTTTTTGTTCTAGCTTTCCCTCTACATCTGTGCTACATATTTCTAACATTTTTTGTAACACTTTAAGTTATTATGGATCATTTAGTAGTTTAACATAGGATTGAAAAAAATCATTTATGGTACTTACTTGTCCTATGGGATGTACTTCATTAGTGTGATCCAATGATGAAGACATCTCATACATTGGTATGTCTTGAGTATGTTTTGCATTTGATGTAGATGCAATGTTTGGCTTCAAGAATTATTTTCTAGCTTGCTTGCATATTGCCTTTTCATTATGCACATCAAACTTCATTTGTGGCTCGGCGTTATTCTTTACCCATTGGTGTTGTGTTGGATCTTGTATTACTACGTCATCCCCTGTCTTAGCTCATCTGCAAAAATCCATTAAAAATTCTTATTGTTCTGATTTCTCTTTTCCTGGATCTTCCCCAATAGTGTCAGACAATCTTATGTTTCATGGTCGGATGCATGACAATACGTACATGTCACAGGTGGAAGTGGACATTCTCTTGCATAGTTTCATAGTTGTTGACAGTTATGGAATACCACCGGTCCTCTGCCACTTCCAAAGCCTCCTCTACCTCATCCTCCACCTATGTAGCCAACTTGATCTCCTTGCAGTGCATTGTACTATGGAACCTGGTTATACTGCGTGGGATTATAATGTGGTTGCATGGTATTGTACTGCAGTTGCACAATGTTATATTGTTTTGTCACAGTGTTATATGGGGCTGGTACTTGGTTAAAATATGGTGCAACTTTCCCTGTCATCATCTCTACTTGCACCCTATAGGTGTGTGATGTTTTTTCCCTCATCATATCCATTGTCTTGCAATATGTTTCATCATGGCCTACTAACTTGCAAAATTTGCAATATGAACTCTTAGGCACTATCCTTGGACAATGATATGGATCATGCCCCTGTGTCCTACAAATCTTACACCATAGTCCTCCTGTCGGAAAACAATTTTGCATTTCTATTGCCATGTACAGTGTGAATGTTGGGCATTCGTTCTTTTGGTGTCCTTCTATCCTACATGTGGTACACCAAACAACTTCTGTTTTGTCCTTACTCTTGTTTTGATTTAATTGAAATGTTATATTCTTTAGGTCTTCCTTGAGCTCCTCTATTGTTGGATCTGTCTTTTGATATTGGTTCTCTTCCAGTTACAAGTATTCCTATAGATCCTCTTCACGGGTCTGAAAATTCTTCTCTCTCAAAGGGTATTTCAAGTGTGATAGAATTGAATTAAAAAACAGATGCCTATGTTGTATATATGTCATGACATACTTTAGCTTTCCCTTCAATCATTTGAATCTCTGGTCTATCTCCCAGACACATTCTCCTGGGTTCTGCTTGATCTTTATCATTTCATTCATGTATTTATCCTTTGAGCTATGATTTTGGAATTCATTTATGAACAACTAATTGATATCCCCAATCGTTCTGGTTGTTCCTGGTAGACTGTTTGCAACTAAGCTCATGTACCAATCTAGTTCATGGTCTCTTAGTGTGATGGCTAACTACTCAATTTTTCTATCATCATATGTGATTTGCTTTGCTTCCCAAATATTTTCACAGATGAAAAAGTGCTTCTCGGGGTCCTTCGACACCTCTCCCTTCAATTCTAGTAACCTGATGGTGGGATCATGTCTTTCCATCCTGAATGTTGAACTACTACCTCCACATGGTGTAGATCCTTGACTAATTCTTCCTTAATTGGCTCCCCCCAGTTGTTTCTCCCTATGTAGATGTACTTCCTACTGCATTTCTTCTGTTTAAATTTGGTTGCCTAAATGGTGGTGTTCTTTCTGGTGTATTCGTTGCACATGGGTTTATGGGTTCCACACTAACACTGATATGGATAAGATTTCTTCCTCCGATTTATTCTCTTTTACCTCTTGTCTTCCTCTCATATGTCACGTGTAGGATTTCCTCAATCTTCTCCACAACTTGAATATCCTCTGCGGCTATGACTTTATTCTTATTGTTCATATTATATTGGTAGGGTACTCAACTGCACATTCTTCCAGTTGTTTCCATGATCTGCATGATTTGGTATTCCTCCATCATAATTGGATCCAAGGCCTCCTCTATATTTCCTTTATCCATCTCTTCCTCCATTTCTCTGTCTCTTGTCAGTTATCCCCCCCCTCCCCCATGCACATAGGGAAGTTTAGCTATCTGAAGCCATTGTCATTACACCTTTGTTATACAGTAACATCTTGATGGAAGTATACAACGATATGATATACCTACCTCGAGGTCCCTTTAGGAAATATTGCTCTGTTGCATTGTAATACTTTGTAGTATCTAGTGCAAATTATGTGACAAATCCTACAACAATGTTTTCTAACCAAAAATATACTGTACGCATAAATTTATAGTCAACTTGTTGTAACTGGGAGATCTCAGCAGGATTTCATTCTAGTTGTTGAATCTTATTTGTAGGTTGGTTGTATTTGAACCTCAATATCCACTTTTGCAACACATGCGGGAAATCATAGAGAAATACTTCATCAAGTCGTTGAATACATAGTTGTCCAAATATTTGCATGATGTTAACTTAGGGTTTCTATTATCTTTCTGCGAAAATTTTTGGTCCTTTGTTTTCAAACAACTCTCGATCTTTGCCTTCAATGGGTTCCTCGGTCCCAACATCCCCTTTGATATTCTCATTCTTTTAATGTTGTGTCACCAGATCTTCATGACTCTTCAACAAATCTCATTCACTCAATTCCTTTCCATTCCAACCGGAAAGGAAACCAATTTTTGGCTTCTACTTCATCATGGCTATCATTCTTTGGCTGACCCAATTTCAAGTCCTTCTTTGGTTTCCAACAAAACCCTTCTAGTAAACCAGAAGGAAACACAATGCACATGATGCACTATGCAGTCTCACCCAAGATAGTTCTATCGGTGGCAACAATGCTCAGGTGCTTGCATCCTGGGAATGAGTGGGGATCTGTGATGGAACCTCTCTATGATATCCATTCATTTAATATCTCATACATCTATATTTATTATACTGTCATTCTTACTCATTCATGTAAAATATAAGATATAACTAATTCATTCATTCATTTATCTAACATATAATCATCAAAACCAAAGAAGATACAAAACATTCAGTCACATAACGCATGGTCTAACGTATTTCACCCCTCCTAGGCTACATCCACAAATATTTGGCTATTATTCTCTTTTATTATCTTTGGTCCAAAACTATAGCTCCTCGCACCCTACAACTCTCCATCAAAACAAGTTGATATCTTACAATGAGGCAGACTAGATCACACTAGGCTCCTCATCATGCGATCTAAACCTCAATATCTACCTTTGCCCCTCTCCTTAGCTCAACAAATTAAAAAAATCGATCAGAGTAATAGTATGACAACATGAAAACCAACATGAAATCCCACTCTGAAGCTCAGAAAAACATAACTTCTGACTGAGAATAATCAAACCTCTACCTAGATCTCCTAGGTACCTACTGTAATGTTCCCCAAATTTACCAATAATTTATTTTTTTTAATAGGGATTCTTAGAGTTGATCATTCATCATTCTAACCTTTCATGCGTTCATCAACTATACTACATATCTTACAAATACTATTTCTTGTCACATGTGCAAGCTACTTATATGTATTTATCTATGACTAACTCAACCCTATTCACAACAACATGGTGAAATAGTAACCTAATAACTAACAATTATTTCACTTGGGACTTAATGCTACTTGTATATATATATATATATATATATATTCCTTAGAACTTCCATTCTACCCGCGCAACTCATACGACATACCATGAGATATTTTTTAATGTGTAAAACAACGATCATTGGGTAGTGTATGGTCCACCCCAGTTCCCATGCGGGAAGTGTCCCTATTACATATAGTCATTATTAATACAATCTCAGTGCGCATGGTCATTAATACTCAGGTGGTTATGGTTCACAGTTGGCACACACTACTCATTCTTAGTTGTTTTAACGACCCCTTGGTAACCAAGTCTTGTGTAAAGATTAACAATCCTATATGTAAGAGCCAAGAAGTGAAAACAGAAGTCCCAGAAATCTAAACCATAACCCTAACTGTATTGTCATTACCTTCACTATAAATGTTGCCAAGAAACTACAGAGATATAACTGTCACGACTTAAATAGCTATGTTTGCGACATTGAATTATCTCTTGTAGTGTACTCCTTTGGCCCATCGTTCGACCTTCATGCCCATTGAGTTTCTTCCAAATTACCCTAATCAAATGGTCCAGTTACAATGTGTAACTCTCACCATTAATCCATCATGCAGAGGTTTTTTTTGAGACTATTGTTCATTCCTTCTCTTACACTGTGTAACTTCGGAAAAAAAATCGCTCTGCAATAATTATGCAACTACACTCTTTGTGTAACCCTAGAAAGGATGAGGTCTCCTATCCAATATAGACACAATATATTACACGCCAAACGGTCACTCCTTTACCATGTATGTTGGGCCAACCTTTCTTGCCCGAGTTACAATAGGTTGTGGGACAAGTCATTCACGAATATTTTTGGGATTGTCTCTGTAACTATTTTCATTAAGATAGTTGTATGTGTATTCGTTCTCATTGATCTTAATCTTCCGAAGTGCTACTGACTTGGTTCTGTGTGAGTAAATTGAACCGTATTTCATAGTGTCTTGTGGTTTCATCTAATCCGTGAGGAAATCCATTCACTACTACTACAGGGTTTCCATTACTCGTAAGCCATTCCTAAATAGTTATGTAATGAGACACCTCTCAGTATTTATTGGATTTGTGCTTGTCCCTCCAGGTCTAACTCAAAGGAACTCTGGTCTCACTCTGCGAGGGTATCGAACCTCCACTCAATATGACTTTGTATTGTAAGGTCTGTCACAAGTAATGAGTCAATTGTATCACCAGTGGTTATGTCGTTATATGCAGACTCCTTTCACATACTGTAGCTGTTGAGTATTCCTGGTTCATGTATGATAACCCTGCGCTAAAGGACTTGGATTTATTTGTACTTATTTCTTATATTTGTAAGTTATGAAATGATTCTCAGCATGATGCTTATTTACTTCCCTGTTTTAGATCGAGTGTTGGGTCTTTGGAAGTCTCAATTCGTGAAAAATTATACACCTAAAACTTGCGGCCAAACTACTCCACCCACAGTTATTCGTTGTTAGGTCGAACCATTTCCTGAGGTATGGTAAGGGGTTCTGGTTACTGGGTAGAATTTTTTATTGAGTTATTACTGCATTCATCATCATATACAGGAAATTATTATAGTCATTCGACTCCCACTGTGGATTAAAATTTCAGTCTTAACTTTATTTTATATGAATTACTCGAATGCATTGTTCTTTGATGCTTGTCTTATATGATTTGTTCGAATGCATTATTATGGGATTCTATGTTTACGCTTGTCAATCCCCACTTTTTTATCATAAAAGAAAAGTATTATTTCATACACAGAACTCCACTGCGTTCATATTTCCCTTACTTTGTAACCCCCTTTTATAAATCTGGGGCCCGTGACTTACAACCTTGTCGGTGGTTTGAAATGGGCAATTCTGTTAGAAGTGATTTATATTGTGTATCTTTAACCATTCTGGATTATGAAATATGTATGTTACATGTATTTACAGAGTTATAAATGTTTTATTACATGCTGCAAATTTGATTTAGTATATATTCAGTTACAATAACTAATGATGGGACCCTTGTTCATGTGGCGAGGGTACCCATCAGCCAATTCATAATCCACTCCTCCCCTTCAGTGATGGAAAATGCTCTCAGCGCCGACAATGAGGAAAGAAACCCCATGCCATCTTCAAGCTAAGTGATTGTTCTTATTTAAATTATTTTTAATTTCACGAAAACGTTTTGACCATCACTCTTTCATTGATATTTAATTTAATTTATATTTACTATTTGTTGATATGTTTCCATAACACTATTATTGATGTATTTAATATTCTCTTTCAGTGTTGGATCGATCGACGGCTTGGGTCATTACGATGGCCCCACTCGAAAGGTACTTGAGTTCCACCTTATAGCGTTCAAAGGAAAAAACAAACATCCAGGTTTTTGTTCCAGTGATACAGGTGTCACCTATGATACTCTTATTGTATTAGTTTTCACGTCAGGTTCCTAGAAACTGGTTACTTGTATCTTAAATCCATAAGGAGAAACAGAGGGGAAAAACCTCGCATTGGATCTGAATTCCTCTGTTAATTTATTATGGATCGTAGCGTTTTGTAGAGTTTGAATACTCCTTTAATTTTTGGTTTGATTCTGGGATTATGAAACATGTTTGATGTAATTACATTACCAAACCCTTGACTCTACGTTATTGTAATGAATCAGGACTGTAACTATTTACTTCAATTATATAGTCATTTTTAATGGGAAGGACTCGAATTTCAAGTTATGCAACCCTAAATAATTAGCTTTCTGTATATTAGATATTTATATAACTCAGAAACTCTGTATCGGCAGTAGCATGTATTGACATACGAAATTCTATTTTATATTCCTTCTGGG
Source organism: Picea engelmannii (assembly GCA_009831015.1). Taxonomy (NCBI): domain Eukaryota; kingdom Viridiplantae; phylum Streptophyta; class Pinopsida; order Pinales; family Pinaceae; genus Picea; species Picea engelmannii. Next base: position 90,535 of record ML781311.1, on the reverse strand, counting down.
CCTACTTTGGTATTTATAATAAAATCGAACATCCCTTATTTATTTATATAGCTGTGCATATTCCAATCCATAAAAAAGATATACACATATATTTTTATATGTTTCCAGAATTTATGTCTAGCACTTTCACAGTTAAATATTACTTGAATCTGAACATCTATGTGTATGTATTCACATGCCTGGTAGAGGTTAAAATAACCCTGAAAAGGTTCTAAATTATTTAACTTGCAGGTATATCTTAGGTACCTACCATAACTGACACACCATGGCTTCCATCACTGTATTTGTTAATTAAATTCAGACAGTATTTACAACAGTGAACACATAACAACTTTAGTACTTATTTTGTTAACAAAATCAAACTGTACCTAAATAGTTAACACACAGTAGATTTATTACTTTATTCGTTAACAAAACCAACTTCCAATGTGCATCCTACAAGTCGTTTTATTTCACTTAGCCATCATCCATTAAAACATTTCAACAAACAATAGATAGGAGTCACGATCTGAACAAAATTTGGGACAACAAAAGGAACAATCAAGTTCCTCCCATCCATAGAACAGAACAACCAATCTACTTTCTCCGATCACCCCCTAGCCTGACCATGAATCCATTAGGCTGAACTCCAAAATCCTCCTTAGCTATTGTCCTCCTCCAGAATGATAAACAAATTCTCCTTGCCTCACACTCAGTGTTCATAACAACAACTGATATTTCTCTCCTTAGCATACTAGGAAGCATCCTGCCTCCTCCGATATGTTATATATGCCAAAATCATTTGTGCCTAGGTCTTTTCCCCTTGGGAATTTTTGTATATTTACAAATCCCTGATTTTCAGGGGTTTCCAATGGCCAAATTCTTGATTTGTCACTTGTAACATTCATCCCTAAGGTAATTCCAACATGTTCCCCACTCATGGAATCATGGTCAACTGATTTCAACCTAGCTATTCTATTTGTCTCTCAGCAATAAATATAAAATTATTTGTTTCTTACAAGTTTCATAGTCAAATCGTTGGTTGGGAAAATCAAATATTTGCCCAACAGTCACCCAAAAAATAAATTACATTTAACTAAATTCGAAATTTGAAATTTCCATAAATGGCGATAATTTTCCAATTTCGAATTTACCAAAATCGAAAATAAATTCCTAAGTATTTTCCAAACTTCAATAATAATTTATTTTTTGGTGTTGTTACATCCTTTCCCCCTTCAGTACAACACTTTCCTCAGTGTTCGTTCCTTTCTCGGAACGGGGTTGGATGAGATTTGTGCAAATCTCCCTCCAATTCCCAAGTGGCCTCCTCAGGACTAACGTGCTTCCATTGCACTTTTACCTGGGAGATGGCTCTTTTTCGTAGTGTTATTTCTCTCCTATGCAAAATGCGTAGAGGTTATGCTTGGAACTTTCCTTCTAGTTCCACCTACTCCATGTTCCAATCGATCATGTGAGTAAGATTATGAACATAATTTTTTAACAAAGAAACATGAAATACATTATGAATTTTCAGATTTGCAGGAAGAGAAAGTTGGTATGCCATGGGTCAAGTTTGAGCTAAGATCTCGAAAGGGCCACAAAACCAGGGTGCCAACTTGGAACAATTTCCTAGATTTAGTGAACTTCTTCTGGCTTTGACTTTTAAATAAACATGGTCTCTAGATTAGAATTCTTGGTGTCTTCTTTTCAGATCTGCGTAACTTTTCTATCTGTCCTGTGCTTCTTTTAAATTATGTTGTACTTTTCTTACCCTATTTTCCATTTCCTAGAGAATTTATGGTCCTACCATGACTCTGTCAACTGGGTTATCCCAGCTAATCAGAGTCGTACACTTTCTGTCGTACAGTACTTTGAAGGGGCTCGTCTTAGCCAATGTCTGGTAACCATTGTTGTACTCAAATTCCACCAAGTTCATGTAGTCTTCCCACTTACTTACTTTCATCCTTATGTACATTCATAACATATATTCCATGATTTACTTTGTTCAGTCGGTCTGCCCATCCATTTGTGGATGGTAGCTTGTGCTGAAATTCAAGATAGTATTTAACCCTGCAAACAATTGTTTCCAAAATGTAGATGTAAATTTTACGTCTCTATCTGAAATCACCATTTTAGGAATACCATGCAGTCTAAAAATTTCTTTCATGAATAATTCAACATTAATAGCTTTAAAAGTAGACTTTACAGGAATAATGTGTGCATACTTACTAAGCTTATCAATTATTACCATGATTGAATCATTATGTTTTTAAGTTCTAGGCAAACCTGTGATAAAATCCAGTGATATAGTCTCCCATTTCCATTCTGGCACATGTAGAGGTTGCAATAGGTCGGCTCGATGTTGGTGTTCAAATTTCACCTATTGACAATCTTGGCATTTAGACAAGTATTATGTTGTTTCAACCTTCATATTAGGCCATTAAAATAATTTCCTTAGTGCTATTACCATTTTCTGGTATCCCAGATGACCTGAATATGGTTTCTTGTGTACTTTTTCCAAAACAGTTAACTTTAATTCAGCAGAATATCATCTGTATAATCTATTTTTAAATCTTATTAGACCATGTTTTTCCAAACTCAGATCTGTTCTGTCTTAATTTTCTACATTATTTCGTAAATATGCCACTGTTTTAATGTAATTTTCATCGTTATTACTTGCAACCTTTATCCTCTGCTCAATATCGCTTTTAGCCCTACTAATGTTCATTTAAAATAGCCCACGAATTCGTCTACTTAAAGCATTAGCCACCTTGTTTTCCTTACCCTTGATGTATCTTACCTCGAAGTCGAATTCACTCAAGAAGGCCAACCATCTTGCTTTCCTTACGTTAAGGTTTGGTTGAATAAACAAAAATTTCACACCACTCTTATGAGTCAACAACATAAATTTTCTGCCCATTAGATAGTGTCTCCACATATTTAATGCGTGGATGACAGTTGATAACTCTAAGTCGTGACTGGCATAGTTTCATTCGTGCTCTTTTAGTTTTCGAGACTCATAAAAAATAGTGCTCCCTTCTTGAGTTAGGACACCTCCCAAACCTTCTTTACTCGCATCCACACAGACTGTGAAGTCTTTATCCGGGTATGCTACATTTAAAATGTGTGCGATTGTTAGCAATTCCTTTAACTTATTAAAACTGTCCTGAAAATTTGGTTCCCTTCTTTTGTAAAGATGTGATAGGGTAAGCAATCTTGGAGAATCCCTCTATAAATCTGCGGTAATATCCGATGATTCCCATGAATTACTGGATGTCCGCTACGTCATTAGGGATCAACGATTCCATGATGGCTCTAATTTTCTCTGGGTCGACTGCAATCCCTTCTTCAGATATTACATGTCCTAGGTACTGTATTTTATTTTGATAAAAGTCACACGTCGAATTTAGCATACAATTTGTGTTTTCTTAAGGTTTGCAGTACTATCCTCATATGTTCTTTGTGTTCTTCTTATGTTTTAGAATACACTAGGATATCGTCAATAAATACCAAAACAAACTTATCCAAGTACTGACTGAAATTGTTGTTCATTAAACACATAAAAGTTGCTAGCGCGTTAGTGATGCCAAATGGTATAACAACAAATTCATAATGTCCATATCTTGTTCCGAATGTTGTTTTACTTATGTCCTCATATTTTATTCTAACCTAGTGATAACCAGATCTTAAATCTAATTTAGAAAAAATCCTTGCCCAACCTACTTAATCTAACAGATCATTTATCCTAGGTAAGGGGTATTTGTTCTTAACCGTCATTTTGTTTAACTGTCTGTAATCAATGCATAATCTTATATTTCCATCCTTCTTTTTAACAAAAAGGACTAGTGCTCCCCATGGTGAGACACTTGTTCGGATGTACTTCTTGTCCAATAGTTCTTGTAGTTGAATCTTTAATTCTGTTAATTCGGGTAAACTCATTTGGTAGGGCGCCTTAGATATAGGAGCTGAACCAGGCAACAGATTGATAGAAAATTATATCTCTCTCCTTGGGGTAAATTCATGTATCTCATCAACAAACACATCTCTAAAATCATGCAAGACGACAAAATCCTCTAAGCTACGTTTATTTTCTTTTTCCAACAGATATGTCACTTGGATAGCATAAATCTCACAACCTTTTCTCATGCACTTCTTAAATTGCATTGTTGAAATCTGCCTAACTGAGATTGGTTTTCATATGCCTTGAACTATCCTAATAGTGTCATTTTTGTCTTTAAACATGAGTGATTTTTCATAACAATATAAAATTGCTTTATGCCTTTCTAACCAATCCATTCCGATAATTATATCATAATACCCTAACGGTAGAATATTCAGAATTATCTTTGTGTTTTGACCACCTAAACTGAACTCACATTCGGAAATAAAATCAGATACTTTTCCTTTTGTTTAAGTTGTTGGTTGTAGTATCCAAGATTTTGCATGTCTTCTTTTCTTAAGTTTAATTGATGCCACTACACCAGGAGAAATATAACTCAAGGAAGCTCCTGGATCAATTAAAACAGAAACACGAGCATTGTTAACTTTACCTTCAACTTCCACTATGGTGGATTGGTGATCAGCTTGTCGACCATCCACGACTACGTTGATCCGATGTAAACTTCTGCCCACATATCCCACTGTAGAGGCTTCCTGTAGGTTGTGAATTGTAGTCCTGGTTGTAGAGGTTAATCATGGATAGTTCTTCCTTAAGTGAGGTTCTCCGCATTCCCAACATTTCAACGGTTCTCTCGGGCTGTCCCCAAACTTATTTGTTCCCAGATTAACTGGTTTACCACCTCCTTGGGTGTTTTGAAACCCTTTCCTTGGAAAACTTTTTACTGCATTCTGGAAGGGGGTTGGTTGATATCTCTTCTTCCGCTGGTTCATTTTGTCTTGTTTCTTGGCTTTCCAAGCCTTGGGAAATTTCGACCGTTGTTTGTATTGGTCGTAACACATTTGAGCCTTATTGAAAACTTCACTTAAGGACTTGGGGTTTTCAAATTCGATTCTTTACTTATAGGATTGTGGTAGACAGCTTAGGAATCACTAGATTTTTACTTTGTCCTCCCGAATATAAGGCACAAACCTTAATAATTCCAGGAACTTGTTTATGAGGTCATCCATAGACATTTGACCGAGTCATAGTTCATAAAACTCCTTGGTTTTTATTTCATAGTAACTTTCAGATAAATACAGTTTCTTAAAGTATTTCTTAAAATCCGAACACTCCATCTGTTTTTTCCTTTAGGCCCTTGGCCAACTTCAGGTCCTGCCACCATATGCTAGCTTTTCCTTTCAGATTATAGATGGCCATTCTGACCTTCATATTGTTGGAACAGTTGTAGATCTGGAAATACTTTTTTATGTCTAGTAACCATGCTTCAGCCTCCTCTCCGGTCATGGATTCCCCATCAAAGGTGGACGATTTGATTTTCTTAAAATCTCCCTCAAGATGGTCCATTTGTTTCCTTTTTCTTCCTATGGTTGTTTTATCTTCTGTTGATGGTGTACCTTCGAAAGAGTTGTCCCATTTTTCTCCTTCAGGACCAGAATTTTTGGAGGCCCTTTTACTGACCTCTTCTTCCTCATTATTATCCTTTGGGCTCTTCTTTGTTACTATGCTACGCAGCAGTACTTCATTCATTTCCTGTTGTTCTTTTTGTGGCTTTTTTCGTTTATCATTGTCTGGTTTCAAAACTTGCAGTTCCACAATGAGAGTTCTCATAGTTTCCAGAACCTCGGTAGGTGAACTTTCATCATTGTTTTGCCTATGTTCTTCCGGAGGTATTTTCTCAGGATTCTCCCCGAGTCTGATCTGAGCTTCATTCCATGCTTCCATGATCACAACAGAAATAAAGATTTTTGGTTTTTAACAATAATTGTTTTGTTAGCTTCTTCATAAAATAGAAAATATGTGCTAAGCAAATATTTTTGGCCTTGTTTAAGGTCCAAGTGTTGTAACCTTTACTCTTATACCATATGTAATGTTCCCCAAATTTACCAATAAAAAAAATAAAAAATAGGGATTCTTAGAGTTGATCATTCGTCATTCTAACCTTTCATTCATTCATCAACTATACTAAATAACTTACACACACTATTTCTTGTCACATGTGCAAGTTACTTATATGTATTTAGCTATGACTAACTCAACCCTATTCACAACAACATGGTGAAATAGTAACCTAATAACTAACAATTATTTCACTTGGGACTTAATGCTACTTGTATAACACAATCATATTCATATATACATATACCTTGGAGATTCCCTTCTATTTGAATAACATGATTATATGTATATTTTCATCTTAGGATTTCCATTTCATTTGCATAGAACGATTATATATATATATATATATATATATATGTGTGTGTGTGTGTGTGTGTGTGTGTGTATGTATATATATATATATATATATATATATATATATATGTATATTCATTAGAAATTCCATTATACCCGCACAACTCATACGACATACCATGAGATAGTTTTTAATGTGTAAAACAACGATCATTGGGTAATGTATCATCCACCTCAATTCACATGTGGGAAGTGTCCATATTACGTATTGTTGTTATTAATACGACCTCAGTGCGCATGGGTGTTAATACTCAGGTGGTTATGGTTCATAGTTGGCACACACTACGCGTTCTTAGTTGTTTTAACGACCCCATGGTAACCAAGTCTGGTGTAAGGATTAACAATCCTATATGTAAGAGCCAAGAAGTGAAAACAAACATCCCAGAAAGTTAAACCATAACCCTAACTGGACTTTCATTCCCTTCACCATAAATGTTGCCAAGAAACTGCAGAGATATAACTGTCATGACTTAAATAGCTTTGTCTGTGACATTGAATTATTTCTTGTAGCGTACTCTTTTGGCCCATCGTTTGACCTTCGTTCCCATTGATTTTCTTCCACCTCACCCTAATCACATGGTCCAGGTAAAATGTGTAACTCTCACCATTAATCCATCAAGCAAACAGTTTTTCCGAGACTATTGTTCATTCCTTCTCTTGTGTTGTGTAACTTTGGAAAACAAATCGCTCTGCAATAATTCTGCAACTACACTCTGTGTGTAACCCCAGCAAGGAGGAGGTATGTTGTCCAATATAGGCACAAGACATTACATGCCCAACGATCACTCCTTTACCAGGTATGTTGGGCCAACCTTTCTTTCTTGAGTTACAATAGGTTGTAGGACAGTTCATTCGCAAATATTTTTGGGATTGCCTCTATAACTATTTTCAATAAGATTGTTGGATGTGTATTCATTCTTGCTACTCTTAAGCTTCCAGAGTACTACTAACCTGGTTCTGTGTGACGAAACCGAACCCTATTTCATAGTGGCTTGTTGTTTCATCTAATCTATGAGGACAACCATTCATTGTTATAGGGTTTCCATTACTCGTAATCCATTCCTGAATAGTTCTGTAATGAGACGCCTCTTAGTGTTTATTGGCTTTGTGCTTGTCCCTCCGAGTCTAACTCAAACGAATTGTGGTCTCGCTCTACGAGGGTATCAAACCTCCACTCCATATGACTCTGTATTGTAAGGTCTATCACAAGGAATGAGTCTACTGTATCACCAGTGGTTATGGCATTATATGTAGACTCCTTTCACATATTGTAGTTTTTGAGTATTCCTGGTTCGTGTATGATAATCGTGCGCTAAAGACATTTGATTTATTTGTACTTATTTCTTATATTCATAAGTTATGAAATGATTCTCGGCATGTTTCTTATTAACTTCCCTATTTTAGATCAAGTGTTGGGTCTTTGGAAGTCTAGGTTTGTGAAAAATTATACACCTGAAACTTGCGGCCAAACTACTCCACCCACGATTATTCATTGTTGGGTTGAACCCTTTCCTGAGGTATGGTAAGGGGTTCTAGTTATTGGGTATAATTTGTGATTAAGTTATCACTGCATTCATCATCCTATATAAGAAATTATTATAGTCATTCGACTCCCACTGTGGATTAAAATTTTACTCTTAAATTTATTTTATATGAATTACTCAAATGCATTGTTCTTTTACGCCTGTCTTATATGACTTGTTCGAATGCATTATTCTGGGATTCTATGTTTACGCTTGTCAATCCCCACTTTGTTATCGTAAAAGGAAAGTATTATTTCCTACCCAGAACTCCACTGCATTCATCTTTCCCTTACTTTGTAACCCCCTTTTATAAATATGGGGCCCATGCCTTACAACCTTATCGGTGGTCCCGAAACGAGCAGTTATGTAAGAAGTGATTTATATTGTCTATGTTTTACCGTTCTGGATTATGCAATATGTATGTTACATGTATTTACAGAGTTCTAAATGTTTTATTACATGTTGCGCATTTGATTTAGTATGTATTCGGTTACAATAACTAATGATGGGACCCCTGTTCATGTGGCGAGGGTACCCATAAGCCAATTCATAACCCACTCCTCCCCTTCGATGATGGACAATTTTCTCAGTACCGACGATGAGGTAAGAAACCCCACGTCATCTTCATTATAAGTGATTGTTCGTATTTAAATTATTTTTAATTTCACGAAAATGTTTTGACCATCACTGTGTCATTGACATGTATTAATTGTTGATATATTTCCATAACACTGTTACTGTTGTATTTAATCTTCTCTTGTAGTGTTGGATCACTCGACGGCTTGGGTCATTACGAGGGCCCCACTTGAAAGGTACTTGAGTTCCACCTTATAGCGTTCAAAGGAAAAAATAACCATCCAGGTTTTTGCTCTAGTGATACAGGTGTCACCTAGGATACTCTTATTGTGTTAGTTTTCATGCCAAGTTCCTAGCATTTGGTTACATGTATCTTAAATCCATAAGGAGAAACAGAGGGGAAAACCCCCGCATTGGATCTGAATTCCTTTGTTAATTTATTATGGATCGTAGTGTTTTGTAGAGTTTGAATACTCCTTTAATTTTTGTTCTAATTCTAGGATTATGAAACATGTTTGATGTAATTACATTACCAAACCCTTGACTCTACGTTATTGTAATGAATCAGGAATGTAAATATTTACTTCAATTAAATAGTCAGTTTTAATGGGAAGGACTCGAATTTCAAGTTATGCAACCCTCAATAATTAGTTTTATGTATATTAGATATTTATATAACTCAGAAACTTTGTATCGGCAGCAACATGTATTCACATATGGAATTCTATTTTATATTCCTTCTAGGCCTACTTTGGTATTTATAGCAAAATTGAACATCCCTTAGTTATTTATATAGCTGTGCATATTCCAATCCACGAAAATAGATATACACATATATGTTTATATGTTTCCAGAATTTATGTCTAGCACTTTCACAGTTAAATATTACTTGAATCTAAACATCTATGTGTATGTATTCACATGCCTAGTACAGGTTAAAATAACTCTGAAAAGGTTCTAAATTATTTAACTTGCAGGTATGTCTTGGGTACCTACCATAACTGACACACCATGGCTTTCATCACTGTATTCGTTAATTAAATTCAGACTATATTTACAACAATTAACACATAGCAGCTTCAATACTTATTTTGTTAACAAAATCAAACTGTACCTAAATAGTTAACACACATTAGCTTTATTAATTTATTCATTAACAAAATAAACCTCCAAGTTGCATCCTACAAGTCAATTTATTTCACTTAACCATCATCTAGTAAAACAATTCAGTAAACAATATATAGGAGTACTTATATGAACAAAATTTGGGACAACAAAAGGAACAACCAAGTTCCTCCCAACCATATAACATAACAATCAATCTACTTTCTTTGATCACCCCCTAGCCTGACCATGAATCCATGAGGGCAAACTCCAAACTCCTCCTTAGCTATTGTCCTCTTCCAAAATAAGAAACAAATTCTCGTTGCCTCACACTCAGAAACTAGTGCTCATAAAAGAAAGTGATATTCCTCTCCTTAGCATACTAAGCAATGTTCTACCTCCTCCCATATGCTATATATGCCAAAAGAATTTTTGCCTAGGTATTTTCCCCTTGGGAATTTTCGCATATTTACAAATCCCTGATTTTCAGGGCTTCCAATGGCCAAATTCCTGATTTTCCACTTGTAACATTCATCCCTGAGATAGTTCCAACATGTTCCCCACTCATGGAGTCATGGTTAGTTGATTTCAACCTAGTTGTTCCATTCGTCTCTCAGCAATAAATATAAAATTATTTGTTTCTTATAAGTTTCATAGTCAAAGATTCGGTTGGGAAAATCAAATCTTTTCCCAATAGTCACCAAAAAGTAAATTACAATTAACTAAATTTGAAATTCAGAATTTCCATAAATGGAAATAATTTTCCAATTTTGAATTTACCAAAAATGGAAATAAATTCCTAAGTATTTTTCGGACTTCAATAATAATTTATTTTTGGGGATGTTACACCTACATATACATATTTTCAGCTTAGCAGCTATTACATTCTTTTACCAAAACCCTAACCCTATCTTGGCTAGGTCTTCTTGCATGCGTGCCTCACATTCCTTCCTCTTCTACATACGCGCCTATTTTGCATGTGTTTCTTTTCTTGCATGTGTGTCTGCCTTACATGTGTTGCTTCATTTGCATGTGTATCTACCTCCCACATCATGTTTTTCCCTCAAATATGACATGCGCCCAACGATTCCCCCAGGTAGCTCCACTTCGCAGCGACCTCAACTAGGGTGTGTTGAAATAGCCTCAAATGAATAGAATTGTCATTAAGGGGTTTAGATAAGCACCATAGGTTAAAGGTAGTCACATGATCACCCGTTTCTTCACCATTATTTCCTTCAAACTTTGGAATGTGAGAAGGAATATTGGTGGGTATAAAGTGCCATGAAGGATATTAAATCATAGGGTCATTCATCAATTTTGACAAGTATAATAGATTTCGCGTGTCTAGAAAAGGGAGTCCCGATTGTAGTGTCGGGGCCCATGATCCTAGGAAATACTAGTTTTGGGATATCGCAGGACAAACAGGGGTCCGTTATATATCATGGCCTTGTTTGGTAGGATAATATCCTCCTACCAACTAATTCATAAAATGTTGTAAGGGCATCATGGAAGTCACTTGTGAAGAGAAAGCGACATCATAAGGATTACTCATATGAGTATAAATGTTTCCCCTAGATGGAGGAACTCCATGTTGGGGGTTTCCCATACTATAAAACTGACTCCCTCCAGATAGAACACCATAGGATAGAGGGGGGTTCACCATAATAAAATAAATCGTAGGAATCGACATTGTGGAAGAAGGAATGATGTACAAAATATAAAAAGTAGAAGGACTTCACATTTGAGCACTTACTCCTAGAAAAGTCAAGCTAGGATTGGGTCCAAAGGAAGGAGGATTTAAACCTTATACCATAGCATTGTATTGATGGATATGACCCCTAACAAATAAAAAATGATAATAAGGAGGCATCATGCCCCAAGACCCAAAACTAGGATTCACATGAGATGATGAAACATAGGATGGCAAGTGCGAAGTTATGTCTAGAATACCATACAAAAAATGATTAGTGGCCAAAGGTATTGACTGAGTACTATGATTCGGTATTCTATGATTCGGAATACCACCTATAAATAGAAAAGGATTCATTCCCATGGGCTTAATAGAGACCATGGGTTGGGTAGCATTAGATGAGGGAGACTCCAACATCCAAATCATTGATGACAAGGGAGTCGAGGCAACCCCACTAATCACAAAGAATATGAGATTTGAAGGGATTCTTGAGACATTCATGTCTGAATTGGTACTCATGGTAGGAAGAACAAGCCTAGGAGGTGGAGATATATGTACCATGCTTATTAACTCTATGCCTTTTAGGAGGCAACTTCAATAAAAGATCAATACGTGGTGGTAGATTTGAAATATAAAGAGACCGACGAGGAGTCTAGTCTCGCTCCGCAATGACTCAAAACTTGAGATACAATACAAAATCCTAAGGTCGACTAGTAATCAAAGAGTAAACTCCTAAATAAAGCTAAAGGACAATACACACAAATAGGATATGATGGTTGAAAGGGACCTCCAAAACTAAAGTGGGTATTCCTCTCCAAAGAGGGGCCTAAGTCTCCATAACAATAGAGTGGAGGTGTTATAATTAGTTATATGGACCCTCGTAGGATTCATAGTGCAGTGAGTTAGATTCCTCCGAAGAGAAAATAATCCATAAGGTATGTTTGTTTTCCGATCCATATATACCGAGGGTACCCGCAGAATAACCCCTGGAAGAAGCCTATGCAGCTACCTATGTCAAGAAACTAAAGTCACCACGATATAACCAATTCTCAAGTGACAAGTCACTATTTTGATCCATCATATGGGAAGGGTAGCGACACCTAAAATATTGAAAGAACCACCTCTCACAGAGGTAAATGCACTAGAAAGACCTCTAGATACGAATAGAACCCTAGAAATATCTCTGATGCTAGGAAGGTATTAGAGGGATATATTTGCAACCAAATTCGCGCGACCTCGTGATTAACTCTAGTGTGGGTGGAGCCTCCTGAGGACACCAATTTTATAATTGATTTAATCACGCCTTGATGAGACACATACATTGAGTTTTATAGCCTTGGGTAATTTTACTCACAAAATCCTATTCCAAGGACCTAGGTCCTACACCTGTTTATTTACCTTGAAAAATAAGATCATTTCTAATAAATTTTAATTATTTATCATTGATTTTAATGGCTTCTTCTTACTCATGAGGTGCGATCATGAAACTTATGGTATTATGATTCAACATATAAAAAAAGAAGCAAATATAAAAACATTGCTAATTACTAGTCTTGATTTTCAATGAGATGATATGCTTCTAAATGTCGTTTCTAAGATGAAAAATCTACAATTTGAATGAAGTGCAATATTTCCTAATATGAAAAAACTAATGTAAAATAGCCAAAAGTGAAAATTCCATAAGTAAAATGCAATAAAGGAATTTTTTTGTATTTTTGATATAATGAAAAGAAAATGCAAGGAATAAATAACAACCTCACAGCAAGACCCTACTGCAAGAAAAATGAGACAAGCCAACACTGCCAAGGAAAGGGTTAGGCCAATAAAATTAGATAAAAGGAAAAATATAGGCTATCAAGCAATAGACAACAGAGAAATTGAGGAAAACGGAGAGAAAATAAAGGAGAAAAATACCCAATACCCCAAAAAGGACATCTCCCCAGTGGAGTCACCAATTATGTTATGAGGAAAATATCTCTATGGCTAGGGGCAAACCACAACAGATGGAAAAACACCCAAAAATCAAATCTAATCTCAAGTATTCTATATAAATGAAATTATAACAAGAGAAGGATAAAATGCTACCTTGTTCGGACGTGCAAAGAATACGATTGTTGAGGACGTGACCCAAAGCTTTATACCTGCAACTTGTCCTCATTTTGTTGGGTAACCTGTGCAAAAAAATGACATCACTTATAAACACATGTGCCACATCAATGACATCATAATTGTCTCTAACCGGAATAAAATTATCACTCTTGGTCAACTTATCAACTATCACAAGAATGACATTGTGTCTATGCGATGTGAGTGATAATCCCGCAACAAAATCCATAGAAATGAATTCCCACTTGGACATAAAAACATCATGCGGTTGTAGGAGACCTGTCGGGTGGTGTTGGTCAACCTTTACTTGTTTACACTCTAATAATTTGGCGACAAAATGTACTACATCATGCTTCATGCCTACCCTGGAAAAAATCTTCTTCATGTCCGCGTACATTTTCTTCACACCCGGATGTGCACAGTAAATTTCTCTATGGGCTTCCTTAAGTATGATGCTTTAAATATCCCCACCTTCGAGGATGTACCTTCTTCCTTGATATCTTAATAATCCATCTTCTTCCAGGATATATCCTTCATACTTTTGATCTACTTTCCTCCCACTATGGAGGGTTGAAGTAACCTTTAAATACCAACTATCTCCAAGAAGTTTCCCCAACACATGCTCCCTCGTATTAAATTGTAAGGGTACCAAGGAGACGACATGTGGTCTCCTGCTCAAGGCATCTGCGACAATATTCTCCTTTCCTTTGATGTAAGAAATTCAAAAATCATACTCACTCATAAACTCACTCCATATCCTATGTCTAGCATTGAGATCCCTTTGAGTGAATAGACTCTTTAAGATTTCATGGTCTGTTTTGAGCTCAAAGCTTCGCCCCACTAGATAATGCCTCCAAATATTCAAAGCTAGGATTACAATTGCCAACTCTAAATCATGAGTAGCATAAAGCTCCTCATGTTGCTTCAAATTTCTTGATGCATATGCTATCACTCCCCCATCCTGCATTATCATGGCCACCAATCCTTGCCTCGAGGAATCCGTGTAGATTGTGAAATCATTTTCCATATCTATCACTTGTAGAATTTGTGCACTAGTTAGTAACCTCTTAAGCTCGATGAATGCAATATTGCTTTTTTTTTTCCATTCATACTTGACCCCCTTACGCTGCAAGGCGGTGATGTGTTTCATTATTTTAGAGAACTCTTCCACAAACCTTCGATAATGACCCTCTAGCCCCATGAAGCTTCTTACCTCATGAGCATCTTTCGGCACTGACCATTCCATAATGACCTTTTCTAGGTCCACAAAGATTCCTTCAATGGAACTAATATGACCTAAATAGTGAATTTATTTCTGGAAGAAAGAACACTTCGACAAATTGCCATACAATTTGTTCTCTCTAAGGCACGACAACACCACTGGCAAGTGTTCCTCGTGTTCTTTTTTTTTCTTGGAATAGATGAGGATATCATCCAGAAAGACCTGTACAAAGCGATCTAAGTACATTCAGAATACACCATTCATGTGGCTCATGAATACTGTTGGCGCGTTGTTCAAACCAAAAGGTACTACAATGAACTCATAATGCCCAAACTGAGTTCAAAAGGTAGTTTTAGGAATATCACCTTCCTTAATCCTTAGCCGGTGATACCTTGAACACATATCATTTTTTTAGAAAAATTTTGTTCCTTTCATCTGATCAAAGAGGTCATCTATCTATGGCATTGGGTACCTATTTTTCACTGTAGCATGGTTCAAGTCCTTGTAATCTATGCATAGTCATAAGGAACCATCCTTCTTCTTCACAAAAACTACTGGTGCACTCCAAGGTGAGACACTAGGCCTTATTAACACTAAGTTAAGTATTTCCTTCAACTGCATCTGCAACTCAAAACGTTCCATCCCTGTCATCCTATACGAACTCTTGGAAATTGGCTCTGCACTAGCTTTTAGATCGATGGTATAATCAAGCTCCCTCTCAGGAGGTAACCTTGGAAAATATTTCGGAAAAGCATCCTTAAACTTCGAAAATACTCAATATTAATCCAAGGAGGGTCCTTTCCCTGCATTCATTGCTTCCATTACATACAATCGACAACCTTGTCTCATGCAATGTTTAACCTTCATGGTCGAGATAAAGCATAGAGACACTTTCCTCTATACACCATGGATATCTACTGACCTTCCTTCATCGTCAACACAAAACACCATTTTTGCAAAACAATCTACCATAGATTGATGGGCTTATAATCAATCCATTCCAATGATTAGGTCATACATCCCTCCAGCAGTGACGTACACCTTCAACCTAGTATTACACACTCCCATGTCTAATAGACAATTATCGACACTAGGTCCCACCGCTTGTTTTTCCCTTGAATCCATCTCAACTTGTTTAAATTCATCATGCTCGTAGGCTGACAACCCAGAATTTCCGAATGAACAAGGTGAAATGAACCTATCTGTAGCACCAAAATCAAATGAAACTATTTATCATACTTGACGACTCCACCACTACGGATTGATGTTTTTCCTGGCGATTATTGACCACTGCATAAATCCGGTGGCTACTACTCACTCTTCCTATCAGGCCCTTTCCTTCTCTATGCACAAATCCTACTTGTAACTCTAGACAATGATGTTGGTAATGAGGTCCTCCACACCCGCAACAAGTAACCCAAGGTGGAACCTGGGTGCTTCCCTATGAAGGCCTCTGAAATGAGTTCCTTCCCCTGGATCCCTTGCCCCTACTTACTGATCCCTGAGAAGTTCGTGGACCTTCCTTCGCCATTAGAAATAAGTGGGATATTTCATTGCTTCCATTTAAACACATGATGTAACTTCTCTAGGAGTGACTCTATTTCCATAAGGAGGTGGCCTAGAGCTTCCTCCCCTAAAGAAGGTCCTAGGGGCCTTCCCTATGAATCTAGGATGTTTTGGAATGGTTGAACTCATTCCTATGTTTAAGCTCATATGCTCCTCCGCATAACGAGCATTTTAATTTGCTTTGGCTACTAACGATGGTTTCCACATCCTTACCATGGCCCTTATCTTAGGGTTGAACCTGTACATAAAATTTTATGTCTGTCGTTGATCGGTATCCATGTATGAGACATATTTTACTAACTCCATGAACTTGATCTCGTACTCTTCCATGATCCTGTTTCCATGAACTAGAGCATGAAATGCCCCTACTTTTTGTTCCTCATAGTAAGTCGACAAATATTTCCTCCGGAACCTTTCCTCAAAAAGATCCCATGAGACAGTGTATGGGGTAAGGTGCAGATTCCTCTCTAGATTACCCCACCAGTTCAAGGCACTGCCCCTCAACTAAGAGATCGTTATCTTCTCCTTTGATGTGTAATCATAGTATTCTAAGGAGAAACATCATGTCATTCCTTCCAACCATGTCTCTGCACATTCACATGCACGACCCCCAACAAACTATGGGAGTTTGATCTTTTGTAGTTCTCTGGTGATGTACCCTAGTGGAGTCCCTCTATCTGAGTCCCTCAACGCTTCAGGGTTACCTACTCCATATGGTGGGGGTTCCACTTTGACATCTGTTGAGTGGAATCCCTTTAATGTCTCATTAATAGCCTCCAAAGAGCGTAAAATGAGTCTAATTCAGGAGATGGTGGTGGCAGCGCCAAGGTTGGCAGTCCTTGCGACGATGCCCCTCAACCTCAATTTCTATGAGTCCTAACCATCTTGATTAACTGAATCTCCATCAAACCAAATTCTTATCAGGGAAGAGTTTAAGGCATTCCACATTCACTCAAACTTATACTTGCAAACATAGGGTTAGGTGTATTTTTTTTTTTTACTTGTCTGTAAACAAACATTACTCTCTTTAGGGTAAGTGGCTAAAGGTTGGGGTCGAAATCCTATAAGCTTGGTATTGTTTGGGTAAGTTGCTAACCAATCTTACCCTACTAGCTATGTCAGCCCTATAACATACTCGCTAATATACATCAATTCCCCTATACTAACATTAATAAACAACCATAAATTTTTGCCAAAAAGGTATTATTATTATTTTCTTTTTTTTTGTATTCATAAAAAAAAATCTAATATTTTATAATTTTATATATATAAAAATAAATAAATAAATAAAATTAAAACAAATTTGTAAATTAATAATTATAAAAATAATAATAATATGTTTATGCTTATGTATTGTTTTTTAATAATTTAATTATATTGGAAGCATGTTTATTACAATTTTTTTTTTTTGAAATTTATTTTAATAGTAATAAAAACAATTCACCAATAAAGAAATAAAAAATACATTAAATTTAATTCAAAAGTTTGAAATTTTTTTAAATAAATAAATCAATTTATATGCTTATATATATCTAAACACAGAGGGTTTTAGGGCTTTTATCTAAATGCCATCGAGCCCTAGTTTTCAAGCATATAACTAAGAGCCAAATCACCCAAGTGTCAAGTCACACTATATGTCAGGGTACGATGAGAAATATAGGCACCAAACAAGCCCACAATTCGATAACAATGATCTACGTCTTTCATTAACCAAAAAAATTATTTAAGTAAAATAAAAATAAAAACACAAGATTTAGGGTTTCTGGGCAACGTGTGACCTCACAATATTTTCTTTTTCCACCTCAATGATAGCAGAAGAAGGGGGTTTCTGTGTTGTAGGAATGTTTTTGGTGCACCTAAGAGGACTATGTTGTCGTGGGATGGGAGAGGAGCCTTGCCCTCATAAGGAAGAATCCCTTTCGATCTCTAGTTTCTTGCAGGAGGCGACCGTAAGTTTGTTCTCTTATGCTTCGCCCATCCATTTCTTATGATCCTAGGAGAAGTTTGGGAGAGTGAGGGGTCGAAGTATAGAAAACACCCACACCAAACATAGACGAGGGAGACCACAAAGAGAATACCTTCTGCACTTAATTTTGGGTGCTTCCTTGTGGTTTCTCCTTGGTGCTTGGAAGGTAGACTTGAGCATTGGGCGTTGTGGAAACTCAGGTTTTGATTCTTCTTGCCTCACACTTAGACATGCAGTGCAAATGAAACACCCCTCATGGGCTCTTCCCTTGGTCGTGGGTTGGCTCTTGTTTGCTCAGCTCTGTTGTTGACTCATTGTTTGGCTCATGGACTTGACTGGAACGCCCTCATGGGCTTTGGACTTGACTCTTTTCTTCGTAGGAAGGTTCTGACAATACATATTTTGGCCATAGCAGAACCTATATTATCCATAATCGAAAAATTCAGAGCTGTGTTGTCCAAGCTTGGAAGAAATTCTATTAATAGACGATAATATTTTTATTTGTCTATGTTCATTGATAACGAAAATGGATTGAGCCAAAACTGTATTTTTCGACATTGTTGAAGGTTCGAAGCTGGTTCTTAGAGGCTTGAATGTGTAATTTTGCGGAAGTTACTCGAGAAAAACATCGAGTGCTTTATTGGAGGCAAGTGATCTTGCTAGCTTTATTTGAATAGATCCAATTGAATTTTTTTTTTTCCTGATGTCATAAGAGCTCCCTCGAATTCAAGAAGACATAGGAAATAGGTTCAAATCCAGTGTATATTTAAGTAAGAAAATTTAAGAAAAAGACAAGAAGAAATTTTTGGGCTCGAATCAAGTGCTTGTTTGGTCACATAGGAGGAAGTTTGACGAAATCGAGGAAAGACCACAGAAGAATTCTTTTTAGACAGTTTGTTGAAGGTGCGAATCTGGAGCTCGTTTAGCCATTCACATTTAACGAAGGGAGTCTGAAGAGTCCCTGTTGAAGAAGTGAGAAGAACTTGTTGAGAATTTTGAGGGAAATGAGTGTCACTCAGAGGCATCTAATTCAGGCCAGGGTTCCACCTAACAGTAGGGGAAATGATGCCTACAATATCCTTCCCATGGACAACATGTGGGCGGATCATCCCGCACTGTGGTTTCGGGAGGTTCGAGCGGCCTCTGTGGGGATAAAAACTATAAGAGAGATCCCAATCCCTCCCAGTTCCCAACAATACCTTGATATGGATCTTCTCAATTGGCTAGGTGCCTTATTTTGTTTCCAGATAGATAATGTCTGGAACCAACAACAACATATTATCCTACTACTAGTTAATAGTCAGATGCGGCTGCAACTACCTCCGAATGACATAACCCTTCTCGAAGACAAAGTTGTTAGGAAATTAATAAAGAAAATCCTCTTAAAATATGATAATTGGTGTGCATATCTGGCCCAGAAGTCCAATGTTTGGATATCAGACAACATAAGAGCCAATATAGATGAGCGCAGGGAATTGCTATATATTTCTTTGTATTTTCTAATATGGCGGGAGGTTTCCAATTTGAGTTTTATGCTACATTGTCTAAGCTACATTTTTCATCACATGGCCATGGAGTTGAACATGATTTTGGAGGATAATTTAGATGAGAGTACCAGATATCCTTCTTATGTAACAACCCAATTTGGAATGCAGATGAAGAGAGTTGAAATGTATGGATTAGGAAACTCGACAGAGGTTGCAGACCATGTTGGCACAAAGAAAAAATCCCAGTATTGTGGGTGGTCAAGCCCAGGTTTCAGTTTTGAAACTGGGCTCTGATACCATTTGTAAGGCCTTCCTATTTCAAGTCCTCAATAGTAAATAAATATCTATTTTGTTGTTTCCTACTGAAATAATCTGCAATTTAAATTACTATTTTATTTCATGATTTTCTTATACCATGGATAATTAACAAAATAATAACAATAACGATATAATAACAACAACAACAAAAACAAAATAACAACAACATAATGATAACATATCAACTGATAAAATACATACCTCCACCTGCAGGTTGGTTGATTCAGCCCTTGGTTCACTTGTTCTTTTGCGTGCCCGAACTTCCCAACTGAATATTAACCTCCAGGCAACTAGGAACAACCTCTTTGACTCCCTATCTCCAGTAATCCTTAGAGTTTCCTGGCCCCCAATCCCAAAGTTCCCAACAATAGCAGTGTCCTATGAGAGTTTTCAAAACCATTTGTTCTCCCAATTTTCCCCCTCCTCTTTCACCTCTTGCAGAAAATTTCCAATACAAAATGAGACCCTTCTCCTAGTCCCCTCCTCTCTTCCTTATCATCCCCTCTCATTCAATTCCACAACTACCTTATCCATTCACTAATTACTTCAACTGCCTTTAATAATAAAATAATAAAAATAATTATTTATTTTAATAAAAATAAATAAATTTAAAATTAACAACTCTGAAAATTAAATAATCAATTTGGGTTGTTACACTTGATCATTTTTCACTTGCATCTTTGAGCTCTATAGCTTGAGAGTTTTGAGGGTTTTGAGTGAACAAACCCTAGAGATCAACAAGGAGGTGAAAGGTTCCTATTTTCCTGATCCAAACTTGGCCAAGGTGGTGAAAGATTTCACCCTCACCATTCTATTCCAGTCCAGTTCCAGTTCTTGCATCTTTGTTGAAGAGGGGCACAACTGTTTGCGGTTTTGTGCAGAGAGGGCACACTGTTCAGTCAAGGATAGTTTGATTTGGATTTTTGGAGTTATAACTTGAGGAGATCTAATTGGGGTTGTATGTGGATCACTCAGGGCGACTTTCCTTGGCAATGTGGGGGGTTTCTAACCTCCATATTTATTAATTCTCATAGTTAGGAGAATTTTCTGTATCTAGTGGTTGTGAGTTGCATATCTAGTGGTTGGGAGTTAGTTTGGTCATCTACACCCAGGATATCTCTTCTTCTAATTTAACCATCTTCAGATCTACAAGTTTACAACCATTTATATGAGTTTGGAGGTCATATCTTAAGTGGACGAATTTCCTTGGGATGCTACAACTAGTGAGGGTGCAACCCAACTAGAAGTTTTAACAGTTTGGTGGAAGGGAAATAGATTGATATTGTCGTTCTTTGCATGCAACTATTGGAGGCCTAGGAGCATATCTATCCCTTCCATTGTATATTGGAGGTGTTATCAGGCACAACTTCTACTCTTCCATATCTATTCCAGATCTTTTCATCTCTTGTACTGAGGTCGACTTATATATTAAATAGAATGGAGACCTGAAGTATTGCAGTTATTTTCTTTTGTTATTCCATTGGTATCTTGTTGTTTATCTATTGTTTATTTATATAAATCAATTACTTGTTGCTGAAACTATAAATCGAAATCCCAATGCAACTATAGAAGAAAAAACAACAAACTGTTTGACAAAATACCACAACCAAAAACACAATATTTCACAGATTTCCTAGTAGATCCACTTGGGAATTTTACAAAAAACATCATTTTCGTGGGACCAACTCAAGCAAGTTAAGGATATTGATGAGAAGGGTATCTCATGGAGGTAGTTCAAAAAGTGTTTTAGAATAAATACTTGTCAGATCATTATTATGATTATAATATGAAATGTTTTTTCGAACTCAATCTTGGAAGCATGATAATGGATGAGCATGAGAGGAGGTTCCTTGAATTTCTGAGATATGTTTGCTTCATAAAGGATGAGAAGGTTAAAATCCAAATATTTTTTAGTGGGATACCGTCTTTGTACATTGATAAGATACATTTTGACAAGCCTGGGACATTGGAAGAAGCCTTAAGGAAAGAAAAGTATCTTTATGAATAGAATAAAGGAAAACCATCTTTTAAAAAATCTTGGGATGGCAAGAAGAAAAGCAAGATGGATCAAAGAAGGAAAGGCTATAAGCCACAACTTTTTAGAACTAGTTCTCAAGGACATCTAACACAAAGTGAGTCTAGGATAACAAATTATTTGGGAAAAAGGCCAAGACAACAACCCACAAAAATGTTGGGGCTATGAGGGAGATCTCATGTATAAAGATTTCCCTCACAAAGAAGAAAGGATGAGGAATATTCACAACATCCAAGAAGCCAATACATTTGAGGACATGGGAAGAAGCATGCCAGGGATATATGTAGCCTTAGACAAAAAGAAATCAAAATACCAATCGCATATGATTGAAGTAGAATCTAAGATTGATAATCATTAGATAGCCATTTTAATTGATTATGGAGCTAGCCATCAATACAAAGATCCTAATCGTCCTCGAGGTGTAGGACAGTCGGTGACGGAGTGTGTTGTTAAACCACTCCGTGTTGAAAAGTCACCGGCTCGAAACCTGCGGGGACAAAAAATCCAACCATGTTAAGGGTTGGTGTGGCTCAGGCCGGGTGCGATCCCCCAGTGATTTTGACGACTTAGATGTCCCTGAGTCACGGTTTCTCAAGCCACAGGTTAATCCCGATGCCAACAGGTTCGGCCACATTAAAAAACAAAAAAAATACAAAGATCCTAATCTTGTGGAGAGATTTAGAGAAATCTAGTAGTTGCATTGATTTTAGTGATGTAATAACCCAAAAACAATAAGGTGTATTGGTTTTAGTGAAATTATTACAATGAAAAATGGTTCGATGTATTAATTTAACAAACAAGAAAATTTGTTAAATTTATTGATCAAGCGACATGGCCTAAGGAATAACACAATGCAAACCAATTTGAAAACACATATTATGATGTTGCGAAAGACATTCTCAATGAAAACTTGAAGTTTATCTCTTTTTTCGATAGTATGATTCTTCTATTAGTATTTACATATTAAAACAATTATAACATTAAAATGTATAGAATGCATTGATATATACAACATAATTATGAAGAACATTTAAGACAATGGTGCATTAAAACCAAAGGCATGCAATATAATGAAACATAATCAAGAACAACATAAGACACTCGAGGAAAAAAACTATTAATATTAGAAAGGAATAGAGATAAGGTCTTAATATTTAAATGTCCCAATGAATTTCAAAATCAACTTCATTTCTCCTATTATTAAGAGGGGTAGGTAAATGGGAAAGCTACATGTAGGGATAAAAGAAAACATGATCATTTAAAGTTTTGACTTGGATAGTTTTGAAGTCATACTCCTAGTACTACTCTTTATATTATAAATGATAATAAGTAAATTTCAAATGATGAAATTCATCTCAAACATATACATAATGATCATTTACAATTTTCACATCATCACATGACCACTTGTTATTGGAATCATTCAAGATCCATCATAACTTTTCATTTACCAAATCTCTGGAGGTACAAACCTTTTATCGACTTTTACACTAAAAAAATAGATGTGTATCTCAAACCACTTGATACTCTCAATACTTGGTAAATTTGGAATTAAGATATATCTACTCTAATATTAAAATAAACAAACTTAATAAATTTAAAATTAAAATATATCAAATATAAAAACGACTTGTTACTCTCAATACTTGGTAAATTTGGAATTAAGATATATCTACTTTAATATTAAAATAAACAAACTTAATAAATTTAAAATTAAAATATATCAAATATAATTTTAAAATAAAAAAATATAAAACAAAATTCCGTAATTGAATAGAACTCTAAATTAAGGAAAATTCCTACCCAATTTGATAAAATATGTATAAACAAAACGTCATAAAAACAAAGTTCCATGATTGAATAGAACTCTAAATTATGGAAAACTCTTATCCAATTTGAAAAAGAGAGAGAGAAATTGCAAAGTTCCATAATTGAAAAGAACTCTAATCTAGGAAAAACTCCTACCCAATTTGACAAAAAATTTATCCATAGAGAATTGAGTGTCTACGGCTTTATTAACTGAACGGTTGTTGTAATTTATATTTTATATTTAATATATCCGTTGCCAGCAACGCACTAGACGACAACTATGGCATCTTAAAATGGCCCGAGCATCATTGGTCGCTAAAATTTCGGGATAACTCTACCACGTTAGAGGGTTACATATATTAACTTTAGGCTAAAGATTCTATTAAATGATGAATTTTTTCATTTGGATATTTGCTTGAAATCTGGAGAAAAATTGTTGCGTTACTCGATTTGAGTGATTATTTTTATAGAATGCTAGTATCCTAAAAGTTTTCCAATATATTGAATTCATTTATATATTTAAAAATAAATTTTGAACAACAAAAAATAGAGATTCTTATAAATTTATATCACCAAATTATTAAGAAAAAAACCATTTCTTAAAACAGCTAACCAAACTATTAACCTAAAAGCCTTAACCTAAATGGCTATAAATGCCTATCAGGAGAACAAAGGAACGAATGCTTTAATGTGAAAAAGGAAATTCGTCCACCTTCTCTGTCATTAAAATTACGGTAAAGCCCTCAGTTAATGAGTCAGTGGACGTGGTAGTCATCCCGCCATAATTGACTTGGTCGACTCTCTGTAGAGAGTCTGAGCTACGCCGTGATTCTTCTGAACAAACGACAAATGTGACTGGACGGATCTGCCCCCTAAATTTCTTCGTTAGTGAAAAATGGATGTGACTGGACGTGAAACTACTGCGATCCTGCTTTATGGACTTTCGTTCATTTTCTAGAGATTGTCAATTTCACTGCAGGGGCGACAGCGGATGACATTTATTTAATGAATGGATGGATGGCTCTACGCAGCCAACTCGGAGGGTTGAGCTTTGCCTCAACTCGAGTGGCCGGTGTCATCTTCTATTCCTGCGGAAGCCGTTCATAAGGAACTCGGAGGGTTGAGGTTTGCCTCAACCGAGTGGCCGATGTCATCTTCTATTCCTGCGCAAGGCGTTCATAATGCCTGAGAATGAGTTAAGCTGCCATGCCCGATACAGAGAATGAGTTAAGCTGCCATGCCCGTTAGTGAAAAATGAGTTAAGCTGCCATGCCCGTTCATAATGCCCGAGAATGAGTTAAGCTGCCATGCCCGTTAGTGAAAAATGAGTGTCACGTGAAACTACTGCGATCCTGCTTTATGGACTTTCGTTCATTTTCTAGAGACTGTCAATTTCACTGCAGGCGGATGACATTTATTTAACGAATGGATGGATGGCGCTATGCAGCCAACTCGGAGGGTTGAGCTTTGCCTCAACCCGAGTGGCCGGTGTCATCTTCTATTCCTGCGCAAGGCGTTCATAATGCCTGA